>VZTN01015992.1:396-10901 GCA_013400515.1 Erpornis zantholeuca
CTACCTAGAAACAGAGACTAGACAGGAATAAAGCAATAAAGGAGGGATTTATTTGAAAGGCCTTCAGAGGCACACTCTGGGCTCCAGAGGGTCCTGCCTCAGTGGATCCCAAAATGGACAATGACAGGTTACAAGTTCTTCATACTTTGATATCAGCATAAAATCACCAACCAGAACCCAGCCAATGATGGAATTTCCCCAAGCCTGCCCACCTCTCCCCAAGATGATGGTTTACAGTTCTTGGTCTGTGTGTCCTTGGAGAGCGAGCTGGAGAGGCTTTGTTATGTCTATCTTAGCATGAGAGAACAGCACTTAACAAGCTACAGGAAACTTCAGAGTTACACTAGCAATACAGGATTTGAAAAATATAAAAGTTAAAACCTAAGGCATCACGAGCATAAATATAACTTACTTTTCTTTATTTTTCAAATATATGATAAAACTATCAAAATTAGCATTTTTTAAAATATATTTATTATAGAAATTGAATTCTACTTTTCTTTCAATTAAAAGAATTAAATGGAAGGTTTTTTAGTCACTACATTGCTTTCTTTTTTTGTTGTATATATGACAACTTTTCTAAATAAGTTATTTGCATAACTAAAATTTAATCTCCTTCAAAAGAGCCAGTGTATTTAAAAATCTAAATTTTATTATTTTAACATGTTATAATTTGAAAGATTTCTATGACTACAAGGCATACTGGAGCAAAGTCTTGTAGCAACATTTTCTGAAAGACCGCAAAACCACAGATGTATGCATGAAAGGAAGGAAAAACCTCACACATTATATTCCTTACATAAAACAAAAAAAAAAAAGGAAAAAAAAGAAGTTAAAGTAGGAAAAGCAGAGAAACAATACATATGATAGATATTAACTTTTTTAATATGATATATATTTAATGTCTAATTAATGGTTCCAGCCTGGTCCAACTGTTCCATTGCAGAACATGGTTAGGCCCCACAGCCAAAGTGGCAGGGATGCTGGGAAAAGGCAAAATATACTGCACTAAATCATGAGGACATTAAAAAAAGGGGGAGAATCAGTCATATGAACATGAAGAAGGACCAGATATTCTGCTGGAAGTAATGTGGATGCCAGAGAGCTGACAAGAAACAGCCAATTTGGCTTCACAAAGAACAAATTGTGCATGACTAATCTTACAGTGGAGTGACTATATTGCTGGACAAGGGACAGGCAATTTATGTCATCTGCCTGGACTTTTGTAAAGCATTTGTTCAGGTCCCACTCTGCATCCTTGTGGGTATATTGGAGAGATGTGGGTTCGAAGGCCAAGCCAACTGATGGATAAGGAATTGGCTGGATGGCCACATCCAAAGAGTTGTGGTCAATAGCTCTATGTCTAAATGAAATCAGAAACAAGTGTTGTCCCTCAGAGGTAACTGGGACCGTTACTGAGTATTTTCATTAATTACATAAATAGTGGGATTGAGTGTACCTGGAGCAGTTTTGGGGGTGACACAATATGAGTGGGGTTCATATGTTTGAAGGAAGATCTGGCAGTTTGAGAAGTGGGTCATTGAGAACCTCAGGAAGAGGGTGAGGCACTGAAACAGGTTTCCCAGAGAAGGTATGCCCCATCCATGGAAGTGTTCAAGGCTGGGTGTGAGGGGCTTTCAGCAACCTGAACCAGTGACAGATGTCCACAGCAGGGGTATTGGGATTAGATGATCTTTAAGGTCGCTTCCAGCTCAAACCATTCCCCTGCAGCCTGCTAGGAGGGTGTGGTGGAGCAGATATCCACACTGCAGCCCTGGGAAAGACCCCTTTGGAAACAGGGTGAGGAGAAGGGCGCATCAGAGAGAAACTGTTATGAGTTACTACAACCTGCCCTACACTTCTTGAGAGGGAGAGGTAGAAAATTTGGGAATAAATGAATGAAGTTGAGGCTGGGAAAAATGGTGGGGATGGGACAAAATGTTTTGGAGTCTGGAGGTTGATATTTTTTTACTGTTTCTCTTAATCATATTCTTTTTTAACTGGCAATAAATTAATTTTTTCCCCAAGTAAAGTCTGTTTTGCCTATGAAGGTAACTGGTAAGCAATCTCCTGCTTATATCTCAAGAGTAAAAAAGTATTTTTAAAAAGAGTTCTAAGGTTTTTTAAAAATTATTTAAAATTAAAGACTCCTATTTTTTTTAATTAAGCAGGGATTTGGTCTAGACGGATTATTTTTTAGCAGACAGTCTCAGAAGGAATATCCTGGTAAACCAATTTTAGTGCAGAAAAACTTGCACTCAAAAGTTTTTGTAGAAGTTTTTCTGTACTTAAAAGTTTTTAATTCAAGTACGTGACACAAAGTGTTCATAAGGGCTTTTCCTAAAGCTGTTTTGTCTGTGGTTTTCTCAAAGACGTTTGTGCCTCATCCTTGAAGTTGTGTGTAGAGTTCTCCAAAAAATTTAAATTTGCTTCAAGTGAAAACAAGAAAAAGCAAGTGATTAAGATATTCATAAGAGGTGTTGATACATGGTGAAGTTATACTAAAAATTGTAATTAAAGCATTTTATTAAACTTGTTCTCTGATCAGTGCCTTTCAGCTTGTCAGGAGAAATCATTGCTACAGGTGTTTTCATTTTAAGAATCAAACAAAATGATGAGGGATTAGAGAACAAAATCCTTGCAGGAATGTATCTTTTAGTTACTGTATTGATGTTACTGCTGTCTGCTGTGTGATGCTGCAGATATAAATTTGCTGGCTCTATATTTTTTTATAAATTTATTGAACCAATCACTACAAAAGACAGTCTTAAATATATTAAATCTTCCTTTTTGTCTTTTTAGAGTAACGTACAGATAGTAAAATCCCTGATGAACATTCCCCAGCAGAAATAAGTATTTCACGGCAATATCTGAAACAGTCCTTCACAGGTTATGTGTTAGTTAACAAAGTATGGTATAAATAAATGTTGTACTATTTATGTCCTTAGGTACAGAATCATCAGCACTAACTAATAAATGTAATGCAACTCATTGACACATTCTTAGGTTCAGTGATGTCACTGGGGGTCACGACTGAATCACATTGTGCCTAGTAGCTCTGCATGGGTAGCCATGATCACTGATTTTACTGCAACTCTCAAAGAGACATTAAGTTCCCTTTATATTCAGAACCATATTGGCAATTAACAAGGAGTCCAGCTCCTTCTGTGAAAGAAATAGGTTGACACAATCAAATTTGGTTTCTCAGTTTGTGGTCAAGGAACTACCGCACAATTATTTGGATCCTGTGTTGTTTATTGAAACTGTCACTTTCTTTTAAAGTTCATCACATGTAGTTGTATGAAGACTCAGTTCCAACCTTTGCAAAAATGTTACTAGGCAAAATTTGGCTCTTGGCATGTTTTATACTCTGAATCTTGGTCAAGCTGTGGATTTCAAAAAAGGAAGCTTTGAAATTAATTAATTTGGACTTAATAATTAAAACAGCAGTATCAGCACCCAGTAATTTCTGCTACATTAGTCAGTTCACAGAGTTTACTTAGTTTATCTGAATTAATTAATTCTCCTTTCAGCACAGTCATTTATTTTCAAGGTAACTGCTGTTCTGAACTGTTCAGCCGTCCAAGTGAAAAGAATTCGGTATGGTATTAGGGAATTATATTGTGTCTCTCTTTTTATCTTAAGAGCCTCTAAGTGTGTGGTGCGGTTGTAAAGGGAAAAGTATGACTGTTTTCCTAATATAATGAAATTTCCTGTCATTATGAACAGTACATTGCATCTTGTATGACAGGAGCTGTTAAAACTGGAACATTAAAAGATTTGTCTGTTTTATTTAGAAAAATTAAAAGTACTAACCTCTGTATAATTCCAGATTTATAAATCCAGATCTTAAATTCTGTCAGATCTTCACTTTTTGTAGCTGAATAAGTGTAAGCAGAGTGAGCTCTTTGCCATCCTTCAGGCCCCAGTTCTGTAGGGCAGCCAGGGTTGTGGCATTGAGCACAAACTATGAAAGGATTTGAATTATTTCCACAGCAAACTCACTCTTACAAGCCTCCCAACATTACAAACGTTACAAAAATAACCAATAAACTCAGAAAAATAGAAAATATAAATCTGCTGGTTTTATGCTGAGCAATAAGTGAATATATCTGGATTAGTACTATTATAAGACATGGAACCTTTCAAAGGCCTTAATGGACTTAAGACAGAAAGTATGTTAAAGTCTCTGTGCAGCAAGAGAAATTTCACTGAAAACTCCATAAACAGTTTTTGAAATGTTCAATAACAGAAAAGTGAAGAAAAACAGTTGTCATTCTAACTCGCCAAAACCCATTCCATTAAACAATAATTTCTGGCTAATCCCAGGAAAGAATAGGAAATTGAAATGATCCTTTTCTTTCTTTACAGTTTGTTTAAACAGATTGTTCTGGTCACCAAAAATAAATTTCAAAATGGGCGTCCAAATATAAACTCTCTGAAAAAATAAAAGAGGCAAATAATAGAAAGGAAGATGATGTGGAAAGGAAACTAGCATGAACAGTCACAATGTTCACTGCAGACATGAAAATAAAATGTTGCTCTTCTAAATTCTTATTAGACATCCATTTATCAATTCAAATTACTTTTGGAATTGCTAATATAATGATACATCTTTCAAAGCAACTTTGAAAAATCGATTAATATTTTGGCAGCCAGCACTATACTGTCTTCACATTTGTTATACTAATGTATCTGGTAAGGAAACAACGTATTTTTCTTACTGTACTGATTAACAAAAATCAGAAAAAAAGAGAACCAAACTCATGTATTATGTCTCAAATACATTCTAGATTAGAGAAAAATAAATATCTATTTATTCCATGCAGCACTATGATGTGAAAAAAAGGTTTCCTTACAAATAAACCCCCTATCTAAGTAGTTTATTATGATGAATTCTAATTACATTCTTTTTAAATGTTTTTCCGTTTTTCCGTTTTTGGTTTTAGGGTTTTGTGTTTTTTTCATAAACCATATAAATAACAGGTAAAATTATTTTGTGAGCCAGTCCTTGATTAAGCTCAAAAGTGTTTCCAGCTGAAACGAGTATGTTTGATCTTCTGTGTTACAGAGGGAAAGTAATCCAAAAGACAACAGTAAATAATTGTGTTTGTACCTTGGTTTTAGTCTGTATTATCAGTGTTATCGAATAGTA
Organism: Erpornis zantholeuca; assembly: GCA_013400515.1. NCBI lineage: Eukaryota > Metazoa > Chordata > Aves > Passeriformes > Timaliidae > Erpornis > Erpornis zantholeuca. The sequence continues at coordinate 5,552 of VZTN01015992.1, forward strand.
TAGATAAGTAGCAGAAGAGAGCTCACATTGTCCAAATAAGTATTATTTGATAAGAATAATACCTTGCTCTGTGAGCTAGGATGATTTTTAGTAGATGGAAGGTTAACAATTTAAAAATACTCTTTGAGTCTCTTATAAAATGTTTTCCTTAAGTGGTATTTAAAAAAAAAATTTGCATAGTCTAACCTTAAATAAGGGACAGGGCACTTTAATGCTGGAGAGTGTGTGTTTTCTTGTTCTGTTCTGGTTTTGCTTTAAGAATCTATATCAATAACAGGTTCACATAATTGTCCTTGTACTGTACAGAGGAAAAATATTCTGATTTCACACCACTGATAGCAAAGACCAGTTGGGTCACCAAGGTAACAGGTTTTTGAACCATCTTTCTGCGGGGTTCTTTTGCTCTCCTGACAAGCTTATCCATCAAGCTCCATTTATCAGGAACCATCCTATGGGTTGGAGATCTCAATGTAATTTCCAGGACAACCAAAAGGAGTTGACACAGTGGCAACTAAGCACCATGCAGCCACTCACTCAACACCAATCTCCCAAACCCATCACAAACCTCTTGCCCCCAGTGAAGAGGAGAATTGGAAATAAAAAGTAAACCTCGTGTTGAGATAAGAACAGTTTAATAACTTTAAAAAATAAAATAAAATAATGGTAATAATAAATACTAATCGTACTGATAGCTGCATTGAAAAGGAGAGAGATAGAGGAATAAAGCCCAAGAGAAACAAGTGATGCCCAGTAAAATTGCTCACCAGCTGCTACACAATGCTCAGCCCATCCCCAAGCAGCTCTCAACCCCTCCCAGCCAAGTGCCCCCCCCCAAGTTTATATTCTGAACATGGTGTTTCTATGGTAGGGAATAAAGGGTAGATAATGTCTTGGCTTCAGCTGGCATAGAGTTCATTTTTTTATTAGCTAGTAGGAGAATAACACTGACAACACACTATCCTTTTGTTGCTGCTTAGCAGCGCTTACCCTAAGTCATGGGCTTCCCAGTCCCCCATGCTCTGCCAGTGAGCAGGGGCACGGGAACTGTGAGGGACCACAGCCAGAACATTTCAGCTAACCTGAAATGGCCCAAGGGAAAGGAGGAAATTACTTCCACAGAGGCAGCATAGGGTTATTTTATAGAATAACCACTTAAGTAGGTCCTCACCCCCATCTTTGCTCCACTTTACCCCTTGGCAACTGCTGGGATCTATTCAAAACATGGCATTCTGCTAAAACCATAGTTTGTTGTTTGTTTGTTTGTTTGTTTTTAAACTTACCTATACACTTCTGAAAAGAGGAGAAAAATTTGTCATGAAAATGCCTTCAGAACTTCAACTACTACAATTCTGTGACTTTGCTATGAAAGAATTCAATGTGCCATCTCTCTGCACTTTGAAATGCAGAATTCCCAGAAGGATGTTTCAAATAGATCACTACTAGGTGTTGGAGAATGTTCATTGATGATGTGAGAATTGCTATTCACAGCCTCTTCTAGCAGATCTTCTCATCACTCCAGAATTTTGAAATCCTTATTTATGTCAGCAAGTCATTGAAGTGAAACCACATTTCTTTTGGAAAATATATACATTTTAGTGGATAAAGACATTTCCTGAACATAGTGTAACTTTTAGTGTCATTTATTTCACATTATGACATTTCTGTAGGTTGTGAGGGCTAAAGTAATTTTTGTTAAATCACAATAAATGGAGGGAGCTTGCAATATCAGCACCAAGATCTCTTACTAATTTTTTTTCAGGAAAGAACCATTAAAAGCAATTTTTACAGTTTCACTTCTAAACATTATAATTGCTTGTGTATTACAACAGAACCCAGAATTCCTACCTGAGAATATTCCAAATCATCACTTGCTCAAGTAGAAGAAAATATTGGAAAGTTAGTTTTCACCATCTAAGAGAATTTATTCTTTTTACATGAGCTACACTATTGAAATCATACTGCAAAAAAATGGAAAGTGTTCTAATGAATCAGTGTTATTTTATTGAAACAAAACAGTACTTAATTTTAATTCGAACAGAATTTAAAAATTTTAAATTCAATTTAAACAGAAAAATTCGTATAAAGTGTTAAACCAAGAGAATAGCTAACAACATTCCCAATGCACCTGGTCATACCTAAAATATCCAAGGGGTGGGGGGGAAGTAAAATGAAAATTTAAAAAGAAAAAAAAAAGTAGGTACAGATAGTGAAGTGTCTTCCCCATCTTTCAGCATTTTTAAAGCAAAATTGGATTGTCCTACCTTATGGAAAAAGATTTGCTTCATCTTCATCCTGGAGGTGAAAAATTCAATACTGTGTCATTGACAGTGTTGATTACAGAGACAAGAATTTGCAAACACAAGTGGAGGGTTTTTAAATTGTCAATAAGGAATGAGGGTGGTGGAAAGCATCAGGGGAGGTTTGTTGGCCCTTATATCCTTGTCTGAGGAACAAGCATCCTGCTTGCCAGAAACTGCTTTCTCCATGGATATTTCCCTCAGACTGTCCTGCCCCACAGCTGTGTCTGCTTCCTAAACACTGCAGCAGCTCTGTCTCAGGCTGCTATCATTTCAGCAGGGAGGAGCTTATCTGGTATCTGGTACTGTTGCAATGATGGGATGAACTGGGAGGGAAACAAACTCTGGTGGCAGGACAATGGTTCAGAAGTGAGTGGTTGATCTCTTTGTCAACATTAAGCATGAAGGTAGGCATCAATTTTGGAACACAAGTGCCATAGTGATGGACAAACTATTAAGAAAAAGTATTAAGGAAAATGAAATTATAGGTAGAAAATCAATTTTTTCTTTTTCTTTTTTTTTTTTTTAATAAAAGGTGATATAAAACTAGTTAGACCAACCCACCATGTAAATTCATGGTGAGCACTAGATAGATATTTAAAACAGCAGGCCAAGTAAAGAATAATACTTTTGTCTGTACAATTTGCTGCCTTTTAATGTAATTTTAAGCTTTAGATCACATTCAAACATCATGTTTAATTGCTTTTGTTATGATTTTATCATTCTTTTTTTCCAATTGCATTTTTGGTTTTTCTCATGACAACATGTAATGATGTGTTTTCCACTTTAATATGCTTTGTGTGGCTGTTTTTCTATAGTTAAAAGTATTTGCTCCTTGTTCTGATTTGATGTCATCCAAATCTCATGTCATCCAAATCTTATGTTGTAAATTTCCATTCTTTATCTATCTTCTCTGTGTTATGCACCATATCATATATTTTCCCATTTCTTTTTGACTTTTTTCCCAGCAGTCTTTTGCAGTCTTAAAGGCCCATAGGATCTCATGCTTCTTTGAAGAGAAACTACTTCAGACCTTTCCTTAGCTCTCTCTTGTGTAGTTCTATTACATATATTGCATATATTATATTATGTAATATTCTATGTATATTTTAGGTCTGTATCTATTTATAGTATAGAAATAACAGAAAGTTATTTATACTCATATACTTATAGTATATTTATATTCTATTTATAGTATAGAATAACAGAAAGACATGAAGTCACTAGATCTCATACAATATTCAAACTTTAAGCATGGGATAGCTTTATACAATGGTATATTACACTTTTGGTTAATTCCTTCTTTAAATTCTTTTCATTATCTGTTTTACAGGACTAAAAAGAAAAGGCCATTGTGCCACAATTGCTAGGTTGACTTCACTTATTCCATATAAACGTCAGGATTTTGTAAAACTCCCATGTAAATTTCCTCTTGGAATGGGCAGGCAAAATCTTCTTCTGGAATGGAAATTAATACTTCAGCCTCCAAAAAATTATAATTATTTTAGTTATGCTGCCCTTACACTCTTGGCTTTTCTCAAGTGCTAAGAGGGGATTATTTAGGGAAATAGCTAGCTCTCATAAAACAAATATAATTTTGGACAAAAAGAAACCTATAAAGTCTACCAGAAAATAAGAGATAAAACTTAATTTCCTTAAACAGACAATCTTTCAGAAGTTTAGTCAATATGAACAAATCTGCATAAATAGGAGAAAAACAGTTTTTTGTCTCCATCAGAGTCCTATGCAATTTCTTGAATTGACTGTGATTTGTCCTGGAAGACATCACTGCCTCTTAAAGAAGTTTCAGGCTCTTAGTGTTACCAATCTTCCAGAATATTATAAAGGATAAAATCTTATTCCCATTGCCCGTAAAATTTAGAAGAAATCAACTTCATTAATTGTATTAATTACCCATTCAGTGACTCTCCTCTTGAAAATACCTCTTGTCTAAATCATTTAGGCAGAATAATAATTGGAAAAAAAACCAAAAACAAACCAACAAACAAATTTATCTTTACATAAATATATATTTCTATATAAAGAATAATTACTCAATAGTCTCTGAACATTCTATGCCTCCAAAGTACTTGCAACTAAAATTTATAAAATATCGACTTGAAATTAAGAACCATGAAAGCAGAGAAAAATTCTAATCTAAGTTTTGTTTTGCAGATGTGAGGCTCCCGGGCACCAAATGTGGCACTCGGAAGTATTTTAAGCACCAAAATTCAAGTCTATAATCCTCAATATATCCTGAGAAGAGATTGCTGACATGTAAGATTGCCCAAGGAAATTTCTCAAGATGCATGGAATGCTGCTGCCATGAAGAGCCAGGACTGTTGCCATTTTGGCATGGCTGAGTGCTGTGTACTTGTTTGATACTTAGCTCCATCAGTAATCAGCATAGTCCTGCTTTCCTCAAGGACTCAGTTGGAACAGGATATACTCTTCAGAACAGCTAAAACCTCCTAAAAAATCAGGTCAGCATGATATTTAGCAGACATTGCTACTTTCATTGAAAATTTTGGAAGTGAGGATTGAGAAAAAAAGGATACAGTTGACCTTATTAAATATAATAAAAGTACTCCTTCAGAAATTGGGAGATACAGCCTCAAAATCCTTTATAATTTGAAAAAATCCAAACTCAGATATCCCACTCCAAGCTTGAAGATGGGTTCATTACATGCTTCCGAAGAACCTGTGTTGGTGAATAGTAAAAAATGCTATGCTATTCATTTAATTTATTAAGCTTTTTAATTAAAAATAACAATCAGTTTTCTTTACCAGTCAGACAGACTGGAAGGCTAAAGAAGCATGTGGTCAGTTCCCATATAAGTAAAAATATAATTGTTAGTATCTATAATAATTTCAACTTATCAGCATTTCCCATCTTTTTCTCCTTAAACCTTTATAGTTTTATAGTCTTTTTCTCATTGATTCAACTAGCAATTAAACAGGTAGTTTTCTAATTCTGAACAGGAATCCTGCACAACCTATATCTAGAACTTCTTTGTGGCCATACTAACATCACACAGAGGAACAAATTATTC
>VZTN01015993.1:0-46258 GCA_013400515.1 Erpornis zantholeuca
ACTTTGGAAATGCTATGGAATCTATGTAGTCACTGATGGTTAGAGAATAGCTACAATTTTTTTTTTTTTTTGGCACTCCTGTAGGCTCTGTAAATCTGGAGTGATTAACAGCTGTAACTACAGTGTAGGGGTCCAAACACCCTTTCCATGACTCCAAAAGAACTGAGCTCTTACCAGCAATTGGCCATCTTAGCTTGGTTTTGTTTTTCTGTAAAACGTACTTCTTTATGAATTCATCTTGATTGTTTCTATTTAAAAGTACATAAGGGTAGTGGCTATCTTGCTCTTTTATAATTCTCCCAGCTCTCCTGGGAATCTTCTGATCCTCCATTTTAAGCTGTGATCCAGTCTGAATAATTAGCTGATATCTGCCAGATCAGCCAACACCCTTGCAGAGTGTTCTGGAGATTTCACTCTTGAAGTGGAGACTTCAGACTGATTACTTCCTGCATTGTGGCTTTTCCTTTTATTGTCCAAAAGCAGAGGAAAGAGCTGAAAAAATTTCTTGTAAGATTTCTGCATTATCTCCTTTTCTGGTATCAACCTCCAGTTGTTCCCATGCAAAGTATATGGTTTTTCCTAGTCTCTAAGGAAGAACTTACTGTTTCACCAACAGAAGCAGCATAACTATGTATGTTATTGAGTTAATGAGTGTCTGGGAATTAATAATTTTCATAGGAAGGAAAAAAAGAGGATGGGGTCTAATACAGGCAAAAGAGCAAACCCATGATGAAACAGAGACTGTAATTGATATACTATAATTGATTTAGACTTGTTTTTAAACCAGTTTCATGGTGTTTGATCTGCTCTATGGGATGGGGTAAGAGTAGGCTGTATCTAGAGTTATAGGATGCCTTTTGTTTTTAAGAATGTGAATGTTTGTATATGTGGAAGGTTTTTTGTTTTCCACACGTGCTAGTATTCTTAGTGTGACTCCATGGGATCATGGGTCCTGCTCTAAATGAAGGAAAGGATGCATACATGTGACTTTCTCATGTAAAGTGGAAGCACCATTTCCAGATTCTTATATTTTTGTTGTGCACCAACTTTATAGTGCTTTAGACATTTTCTGGATCTGCTTTTTATGCTCTGAGCAAATGGTTAGCCCATGCCCAGGTCAACTGCCTTGCATGCCTGATGTGTCCAAGATACATTACACTTGTTACGTGTGTGAATTGCATATATACAGTGAGGGTTTTATCTAGGGTTTTTGGACATTCAGAAGTCCCAGACAAGTGCTTGGCCCTGAATTCTGTTACCAGGGAGAGTAGATGGAGGCACAGCTTCTTCCTGCTTTGCTCTTTTAGTAAATTTGTCTGGTTATAGCTGTACCAAATCTTACAGAAGTAGGGCAGTCTTGGATGGCACTCTTGGATGGTGGGGATCAACTAGTCTGCAGGAGGAGCTTTTTTTGCATGAGCTTCATTGGTATTTGCAAAGATAACATCACAGATCTGTGGATTACTGACAGCTTTGGAAGAGCTCCTGCACTTTTAGTTTGGCAAGGAATGGAAACAAGATGACTACAAGCTAGAGCTCACGTGCTGAGACTCCCTTGATATCCTTGGTACAAAGTAGAGGGTTTTTCCTCCTGCTCTGTGGTAACAAATAAGTGATGTATTAACACCTGCTTGTGAATGTGTAATGTAATTATTGCTATTGATTCTTTTTCAGGGTATGAGCATTATAGAGCAGCTAGATCCTGTATCTTTTAGCAATTACTTGAAGAAATACCATAATACAATATGTGGAAGACATCCTATTGGAGTGCTATTAAATGTAAGTAACTTCTGATTTGTTGAAGAATGTAACTTTTAGAAAAATGCTTGCATTTGTTAAAACAATATTGCTGCAGTGTTCCTTAGTTCTAAAATACCAAGCCTTGAATGAATTTATTTGTTTAAGTGTTCTCCATTTGGTCTCTGATTTTCGTGTCTTGCATATAGACAAATGGAAGCTTTTAAAAGGGCTGAGGGTTTTCAGTTCCCTAAGGGAGATGAGCTACCACATTCCTTTTGAATTTCAATGATATGCACTCATTCACTTTCTCTTGGCCCTAAATAAACAAATAAATCCATCTCCCTGAAGAAGTAGGTTCTTCCTCTTTTGAATAAGTACTTACAAACATCTATGTATTTTCTCTATATTACTATTAGCTAGCTATTGTGAGTGCCTTGTGATGTCTGGCAGCATTTTTGAGTTTTGCAAATATGGTGAGAGAGTGCCTCTGTAAGTATTAGAGCAGTACACTGTTAACTCATAAATTAACATCAATTAAAATTCAGATTACTTTCTGGTTACTGTGTTCTGCTTTGGTGATGCAGTGCAGATATAAACCTGGCTTAACTTAGTTGTCTAAATTTGGTTGCAGCTGCTTTACAGCACTGCTGGAGTGCTGTAGATTTGTCATATTGCTTGAGTGAATCTCACTATATTTTCACTGTAATTCAAATCTGAAACAGGAAGCATGTTAACTTTTTTAAAAATGAAAACTTAATTCACTTGGAATGTAGTCTGAATGGAGAACATACAGAGAAAACCTTTTAAAGTGGAGTCTGTAGAAGTTTGTATGAGCAGTATCAATATAGGAGATGCATGTAGCAAAATTCAGTACTATGACAACTCTTCAAATATACCCAACTCTTACTCTAAGATAGTTATTAGTTTTGGAGTGAATCACAGCTAAATTTTGTTCAATTTTTTTGCCAGTTGTTGCACTTTAATAAGTTATCCTTCTACCTTCTTTATCCTTAATGGAAGAAATGGAATCTGAAAAGTGTTAATAGTGTTGGGGTTTTTTTGCTGCATCTGTGTTTCTGTATAAATCCCTCATGGAACTGGAAGCACTGTTTCTAAAAGATTATCATGAAAGGTGTAGTGTTGCCTTAGAGAACTGCATGGAGAGTGCAGTGGGGGAAGCATCAGTGAATCAAACAGCACAGAAGTGAGCTGGGTCCTCTCGAAACTGGGAGGTGCTTATATAATGAGTGTATGAGAGATGGTGCAGGGACCTTTGAGGGCTAGGAAATGTAATGTCACTGATTTTTTGAACAGCTCTTTTTCTCTCTTCAGGCTATCAACGAGCTCCAGAAGAATGGAATGAATATGAGCTTTTCATTTTTGAATTACGCTCAGTCAAGCCAGTGTCGAAACTGGCAAGACAGCTCAGTGAGTTATGCAGCTGGAGCACTTATGGTCCACTGAACTGCTGAATGCTCAGGGATGGCACCTGCACACACTCTCTATATACGGGGTCCCAGCCTAGCCCTTACAAAGATACAGTCCCTGGTCTTTGGGTATACTGAAACCTCAAACTAATAGAACTCTGTTCTTTTCTAGTAGGTGTAGTCCTTCCTTAGTTTCAACTCATTTGAAAATGCTTTCTTGTTTAGGACAATGGAAGGAAGGCTGGTATCAGAACTTTTTGTGAGATTTTTTTTTTTCTTTGGAAAAGATAATGGCTGTGAAGGCATGGTGGTAGACTGTCCTTAAAAATACAACATGTAAAGCATTTACCATATCCTAAATTTGCACTCTTTGCAGACCTGTGCACATATACTCAGCTTTCAGAATAGTTTTGCAAGTTGTAAACGGAAAGAGGGGGGGAAAAGGGGGTGGAAGCTTTTTAATAAAAGAAAAAAAAGGAAAACAACGCATTTATAAATGATTCTGTATTAGAATATAATAAAACTCCAATATAGTCAGTTACTACCCGTGATGTACAACAGATATCTTCTATTTTAGTTGCTAATAAAGGGCTACACAAACCAAAATAGTCTGATTTAAACTTATTGCTTTGTGTTCTGTATGTGGCTGCTTGTCATTAACATTCTTTATCCTCAGTTCTTATGCTTGATAATTCAGCCATTCTGTAAAATACTTTAGAACGTATTTTGTATTCAATTTCTGTTGACTACTTCATTTACAGATTTTTTTTATCTTAAACCAGCACTGAGTTCAGCTGTGCAAAAGAATTCAAAAACCTTTTTGTATAATCATGTTTGTTTCAGAATTAATCTATGAAGTAGTATCTTTTAGTATGTGATACAAATTTGTATCAGCAAGACACTTTTAATGATTTTTATGCTCATTTTGATTATTCAAGTGAAATAGATAAAGTATTTTTGTTCGAAATTACTAAAAATTGAAAGCAAGCAGTAGCTTGAAAATGATAATTTTTAGAATATCTGGCATTCATAGGCCACAGAAGCCATACAGTGTTAATTTCAAGCAATTATTTCTCAAAGATTATTTGGGAGGGGAAGGTAAGGCTTCTTTCTTTTTTTTTCATTTTTATTTTTTTATTCTTTGACCATGGGTAGAATTGTTTCATATTTTTTAAACATCCCATGTTAAAAGTCCTCGAACTTTGTTCCAGCCAAAATAATGATGTAATTATTTCAGTTGTCATTCCCAAAGACTTTCTTTTGTTCAAAGAAGAAATGCAAAGTAGGATGCAGTATTGGCTCATTATCTAAATGGAGATTTCATTCCTTTATATTTCATCTGCTATCAAGAAACCTCCTGGTACATTCAGCTTTTCTTAGTGGCAGAGGGGAATTTGAGAATTCAATTTAGATTATCTCTGAAAGTTGTGGGAATTGCTGCATGCAAAGTCTTACTGAAAGCATACCAGACATCTTGTTTATTCCTATTAAAATACCCTCTGCTTGCATCACTTCTGTTTTCTTTATCACAGTTGGCCACCATTTAAATAATAGCAGGTGAATGCTCCATTTATAAAATGAACTACTTTGCAGATGTTCAGAATCCATCCCAAATGCCAAACCCCTGTGCATGCCTGCTCTTTTAGTTGCCTTACTGCTCTGCCTTGTTCTTGGAATGTCTCAGCAGCAGACAGGTAAACAACTTTGAGATTACTGTTGACAGACCAGCAAGAAGGCTGTGCAGGTAAAACTGAATTGGTAGCCAGTCTTTGTAAATATGGGTCTGACTGTGCCTTATAAACAAAGTAGTTTGATCATGAAGTTTTTTTTTAAAAAATCTTTGGTGAATACAAGTTTAATTAGGGCTTGGGTTTCTTTCAGTCTTTTGCCAAATGTTTAACATTGTTATTGAAACATACTGTTAGTTGGAACAGTTAAGTATATACTTTCTCCCTAAGGTAAGCATAGTAATTAGCTCCTGAATATAAATGCCTAAGTTGCATCTTAGTTCTGTAAGACAGTTTTAATGAAAAAAAGCCCATAACTGGAAGAACTTTGAGGAAATTGGTCAGCCATTTTGCTCAGCATAATGTTATTAAATATCTTACATTGAAAGCACTTCACATGTAAACTGTATAATGTATTTCAAAATAAAGTTTCTAATTAAAATGGGAGTTTCTGTGCCTGCTAGTAATAACCAGCAATGACAGTTCAGAAACCCACTCAGAGAGAATTTAAAGCTTTGTGAAACTTTTTCTAACTTTAAAAGCCCTTGTAAAAGCAGTCCTTTTTTTTTCTTTTTTCTTTTNTTTTTTTTGTGAGCTTGGAAGGACTTGACTTCAGTGCTCTGTCTCCTGGTATATTTGTTTAAGATCTGTTGGGAGAAAAAGCAGAATCTCCTGAAGAATCTTCACTCAAGACTATTAATTCATTATCTTAGCTTTACCACATATTTTATTCTCATTTAAATATACATTTGATTATAGCATATTGGGACAAAGAGTGTCTGGTTTAGATACTGAATATTCAGTCCCATTCACTTTTCTGTGCATAGAATGAGCTTTGACTGCTCTTCTGGTGCAGGAAATCTAGCCAGGGACATGATTCCCATTTTAAAATTTTAGTGTTTTAGAGGAATGTTCAATGTGTGAAAATGTTGATTAAAATACTCCTCTTGTTTTTCTGTTCTCATGTTGTTCACAAAGGAGCTTTATGTATTTTGTTTCCCTTAAATACTGCCTAAAAAAGTTCTTTCCAAGTGCTGTCTCCTGAGTTCATAGTTCTTCAGTTTAACGCTTTTGACATTGAAATGACACAATAGGTCTTCCACTGCTTTGTGTTTACAGAAGCAGAGACAGGAACAGCATTGATCTGTGGGGCAATGAATGCCTCTGTGGACATTGGGAGCTGCCTCCTTTGAAACCCTTGTGGCATGGAGTGAGTTGGGTGTAGCTTCTCCAGCTCTCAGCCTTGATCAAGTGATAAGGACAGTTTGGCTGTATTTGTTTATTTTAAATATCACTACTTGAGAGGCCTTGATCCACTATTTAAGCTAGGCTCCTACTCCAGTGCAGTTCTCCTTTCTCAGTGCCTTCAGAAATGTTGAGTTTGCCCTTGCTTTTTTAGACAGCTTTTGCTCTCACTCTCCCCCCAGTCAGGGGCTTGTTGCTGTGTCTGAGGAGTCTTGCATATTGCTTTAGCCTTTACTTGGGAATTTTCTATTGATATGTCAAGTAGTGAAATGGGGGAGAGGGAGGGGGGTGTTTGTATGATAGCTGCACACAGTCTCACAGTACTTCAGCATGTTGTTTCTGTAGTTGTAGGGTTTTTCCATTTCTTGTTTGTAATTTGCCTTTAATTCCCTCAGAAAAAAACATGCTCTTCTCTGCATCAAAAGAAGCTTGGCTCTGAAATGGCATCAGTCACCATGATTTGCAGTTGCTATTTCCTCAGGCTGAGTTGTGCTAACTAACATCTGATCCACTCTCCAAAAATTGCCTAAACAATTGTGTTTCTGGAGAAATGTTTAAAATCCCTTTGCCTTCCTACATCAGTGGCAAAGCTTCCTGAAAGTGAGTGTTGAAAAGATATTTAGTGTGATCAAACAGTGAATTTTGGGGTCCAGTGTACACGTCAAAGCTTTGAGATGTTTTGGGTTGGGACCCACAGTGCAGCCAGATGGCTTTTTCAATAGATGGTTGCAAAACATGATTTGGAATTAGTCTGTAGGGGTAAAATTACTTTATTCTCTCAGTAATGCACAATCTATTGTCTCCAGAGCTTTTTTTTTAATGTGAATTTTTCTTCTTACTTGATTTTGTTAATTCTGAAAACACTTTTTCCCTGCAGACAGTTTCCAAGTACCTGATGCCATTTGGGGCTTATCTCATGTCAGGATTAGCTGAAAACTCAACGTTTGTCTCTTCATGTCTTTTTTGGAGCCTTTTTAGTATGTGCATTCCCTGCTGCTGGGGTCTAAGGCATCTCTCCCATTGCTTATCCCCCAGGAATGAAAATGCTGTGGTACTGATATATCCAAATTGAGAAAGCAATTACGTCAGTTTGTTTGTTTTCTTGGGGGTTGCAGGAGGGTGTGTTGGTAGAGGCTTGGATCTTTTTGGAAAGGGCAGGAAACGAGGAAAATTATCATAGATGGGGTAGAAAACGGTGGCTTTTCAAGTTTGACATGAGCAACTGTTCTGCTATCCTGTTTGTGAGCTGACATGCTGCCACGTACTGCCCAGTACAGCTGTCAGCCAGGTGCAGTGGTGCAGCAGCTTGTTATTGCTACTTCAAAGAGAAGAAATGCTGGTGGTATCTTGTCAAGTGGAGCTCAGTTTGTTGAAATTCAGGGGTGAGAATCCTGTGCTGAAATCTTTTAAGTTACAAAGGTGTCTTGGCCTTCCTGCAAAGGTGACAGATGGACCTTCATAGCCCCAGGTTTCTAAGGTGCTGTGTTTGGCTCTTGGTGGATTTAAGAGAAGATAATTTAAATAATTTTCTCAACCCTGTCATCTCAATTGATATAAAAATGTAGTCCTTATAAACACTATAGATCTATCTGTAAACACTTCAAGATACCTTTTTCAAAGCTTTTGCAGCTCAAATTATTGTATTAATAATTTCAAACAAAAACATGTTCTAATTCTAGAAGTTGTGTTTATATCTCATTAAAAGAATTAGCCAGGGCCTCAAATTCTGCAGTGAGTGAAGCCGATAATGAAACTTTAGACTTTAGTGATCTAATATCTGTTCTGTATATGACAAAGACCTAAATGACAGAAAGAATAAAACATTAAGCATCAAACTAAGAACTCCATGAACCTAAACTATTCAGATTTTTTTCTCCAATGAGTTTTTAAAAAGTGAGAAATTACTTTCCTGCACCTCTGACTGTAGCTTCAGAAGACTGAAAAGAGAAGTGCTCTTGGATGACACCCCTTTTTTGGTAAAAGATGTTTTCCTCTTGAAGCAGGAAGTGGAGTGTTGGCATCTTTGTGCCTGGGCTGCAGAGGCTTGTCTCAGCTGCTGATCTATGAGGGCAGGTAGGAAAAACCATCCCCCGGGATTTGTCGGCTGAGACTTAAATTGCTTTTAATTTTTCTCTGGAATTGTTATGAAGATTTTAAAGAGTGAGCCTTCAAGTTCAGCTGTGATGAATTAAGTGTTGAACTCATGCATATCTTTTACTGATAAAAATTTATTTTTCTTTTTGATCACAGTCCAAAGAGTTAGAAATAATCTGTCAGTAAGATACCTGCTGTGAGTGGGTGGTCTGGAAATGCAGAGCGGCCTCACAACTGCTTTCAGAGAGAAAGCACATTTCTGCATTGTGAGGAATGGTTTCCTGTTCGCAGAGCTGCGATGTACCCAAATGCTGCTTTCAAGCTGTTCTGAGATAAACTGACTTGGTTGTTGCATGTAAGCACATAGCTCTGGTCTGGGCTCAGCCTTGCATCCATCACATGGGCGGCAGGGCAACGGAATGCATTACAGGCAGGTGCCCCACATGTCTCCAAGCCGACTTCTAAGCCCAGGGCTGATGGGAGAAAAGAATTCCTGTTAAGTGGAAAACCGGTATGTTGTGGCAGGTGAAAAACTCTATGGAGACCACATGAGTAGTCTCATGTTCATTTAAAGAAAAAAAACCCGTAAAACCAGGCAACTCCCCAAGACTTACCAAACAAAGGAGAAGCCAAGGCAGGTGTGTGTTATTGCGAGGAGCAGGAGAAGCCGCGGCGGAGGGCAGCGCTGGCCGGCGCTAGGTGTCAGTGTCGGAGCGCGGCCGCCCGGCTCCCGCCGCCGCCGCAGCGCCGCTGCCGTGATGTGAAAGCGTCAGATGCAGCCTTGCCTTCTCTCCTTTGTCCTGAGCTTCTCGGCCGTGCCCAAAAGCCCCTTTTCCAACAGCCTCTGTTTTAAACCCTTATTTATAAGTTAGTTTGGAGATTGTCACCTGCTGAGTTACTTCTCACAAGCTACAGGAAAAATGGTTACAGCATCTGTTATGTACAAATGTTTTAGTTGACAGAGCTCATAACCAAACGCCAAGAGAAGCGATGGCACAGCTCCCACCGTGCCTCTGGGCCCAGCCCTTCCTGCTCTGCTGTAACCAGTCCATGTTTTTTGAGTCCTGCACAAGTTACTGTATTTGGTCTGTGTGGTGTTTCAGGAAGGGTATTCTTCAGTCCAGGACAAGGTGGCAGCCTGGGTTCCTGTGTGAGGGAATTCTCCCAAGCTCTGCTGCTAGTGGCTCTTCAGTTGTAAAGTGTTCAACACATGCTCCTGCTGCTCTAAAAGGTGGTGGCAAAGGTCCCACGGGTTTGAGCAGCATGGGCTCACAGGGGCAGCTGGAGCTGTTGCCTTGTCTCAGCTGAGGGCAGCAGGAGGGATGTGAGCATCCTGTGTGGCACCCCAAGACCTTGGTCCCCGTGTTTGGTATAGCCTGGCCAGTGGAGGGTTCCCACCTGTGGAGGGCGGGGGGGGGCACAGATTGAGCTGCTTGTTTTTGAGCATCCTACCTCTCCACAGATATTTTTTTAAAGCTTGAAAAAATACTTCTGCGTCTGACCAAGCTCTCACTGAAGTCAGTGGGAGACACATCAAACTTCACATTCTTAAGGAGATTTGGAACCGCTCAAGAAAGTGGTGAGGGAGCCAGGCCTCAGCCCTTGTAACCTGGGGAGAGGCTGTGGGAGGAGGGTGCTGGCAGCTCATTCAATGGAACAAAAGCACAGATGAAGAAGATGCACTCAAATTGTACCTGGAGATAAATGTCCATGCTTTCTAGCCCTAAGCAGAAGTTTTGTTTATCTGATCTTCAGTTAATTTTACAAGATGATTCTGTTCATTATAAAAGGAATAGGAACCAAGCTGCTGGGGTTTTTAATTTTTTTAAAAACACTGCTAGCTTTTCTTGACATGAGCTTTTCCATTACTAGAATTTCTTTTAACTAACCTCAGCTTTATCTGAGAGAGAAATCTCAGGCCAGATCCAGCTTAATTTATACTTAAGTGACATTCCAGAATGAAGTCAGAAGGTGAGGGTCTAAAAAGTCATGTTGGAAAAGACAAAAATAGAAAATAATAAAGAGAACATCCACTTCTTTTCCCCTCAAATGTCTCTAGCTGGAACAGGGTTGGGCCAGTGAAGAAATTTTGAAATTCATATATTTGCCTTTCCATGCTGTATTACTTTTATCAATGGAGAGCATCTGGGCCCTGGCACCTCCTGCTGTGTTGGAATGTGCCATCACTAGTCCTTACCAAGGAATGCCACTGAAGGCTTAGCGCTGCTGTTGCTCTCCATACAGGAGCAGTAAAGTGTGTGCTGAAATGGGCACTGTAGCTACTGTGTCTGTGTTTTGGGTTTTTTGCACGGGTGTAGCTAAGAGTATACTAAAGTTGCCCTTGTCCTGCTGGCTGTTGCTAGTGCAGAGCTGTGCCCTCACAGGAGAAAAGGTAAAACAGAGGTAAGAGACAGTGTCTCTTGGGCTCTCCAGCATCTTGCTGTACTGAGAGAAACAAAAACTGAGGGGGAAAGCCCAGCTTGACCAGGAAGCACAGCTGGCCCTGCCTATTTTGGAAGCAAGGCCTTAAGTGATCCAGGACATTGCGAAGGCCCTGCTTGTTTCATCTAGGGAAATTTCACCACAATTCCTGGCAACCTTTAGCTGATCTCACAGAAGAAGGTTTTTTTTAGTGTCTGGAGACAAAATTTGCCCTGAAATGACTTAACTGTCCATCACAGTGAATATTTGTGAAGAGAGTGCCTTCAGCATCTCTCAATATCTAACACTGGAAGGCAGGGAAGGAATCCCCCTGAGCCCCCACTTTACTAGGCTGAGTGAACCCAATCCTTTCAGCCTTTCTTCATGTGACAAGGTCTCCAATCCTATAATAACCTTGGGTCGCTTAACCCCTCATCCCCACCCCCAAACCTGCTGGGCTGCCCCCAGTTTTTTGATGTCCTTCCTGACCATGGGGGCAATAGTGGGACCGTGCCCAGATGTGATATGGGATACCTGTAACCCTTGATCTGCTGGGTTCAGTCTTGCTGATACAGCCCAGTTAGGTACTGGTACAGTCACTGCCATGGGATATTTTTCATCATGAGCTTTCAAAATGCTTTATAAGGATGTTTTAGGAGTAGCTCTCAGTTTTGGCCCTCCTGAGATTTTTCAGAGTATGTCAAAGCTTCTTCAGTCCTCCCATCTACATATCAGAAGAATTAAGTCTTATTTTAGGTGCCCTCTTCCTTTTGGCATAGCAGACAAATACTTGCCTTCTGCAATGTGTAACTAGGATGAAATTTTCCAGGAGAAAAAGACCCCCTTAAAGAGTAAGAGGGGTACATCAATTTTACACATATATGAAAGGTGATGAAATCTTCAAGTTTCTCTTATGTACACACCTCTTGAAAGGGATTAAACTTTTTCTAAACTATTCTATAAACAAAACAGCATCTTTTTCTTAAATATTTCCCTGAGTAACTTACCATGGACACAAAAATAAGCCCTGATTCTAATATTGATAATTTTATCCAAAGGTATATTCCAGCTGGGCAATTGCTCCACCAGATCCCTGGTGATGAGGTTGCATGTTCTGGATGAGAGCTCACTGGCCTTCTTACTCAGCTCTGTCCGTGACCAAATGTTGAACTTTCATCCAAGCAAGGATATATGCCTGAGGTTCCTCATCTTTATAACAGAAACCATGGTACCTGACTTCCTTTTGATAGCAGCAGAACATTAGTGGCCTCCATTATATCTGTCAGGGTGTTTACAGAGGCTCACAGAATTAACTAGGTTGGAAAAGACCTTTGAGATCATCAAGTCCAACCTATGAACTAACACCACCTTGTCAACTAAACTATGGCACTGAGTGTCACATCCAGTCTTTTTTTAAACACCTCCAGGGACGGGGACTCCACTACCTCCCTGAGCAGCCCATTCCAGTGGCCAATCACTCTTTCAGTGAAGAATTTTTTCTTAATGTCCAGCCTAAATTTCTCCCTGGTGCAGCTTAAGGTTGCCTGCGAGAAGAGACCTGTCCCCACCCGACTACAGCCTCCTGTCAGGCAGCTGTAGAGAGTGATGAGCTCTCCCCTGAGCCTCCTTTTTTCCAGGCTAAACAGCCCTATCTGCCTCAGCTGTTCTTCAAAGGACTTGTGTTACAGACCCTTCACCAGCCTTGTTGCCCTTGCAGGCATTTGGAGAGGTAGCAGTGTTACATCATGTGGCATCTCTCATTCAGGATGCCCAAGCTTAAATTGCCTGTGGCAGAAGTTTTCCACTGTGTTTGTGGAAAACCTTTGGAGTGGTGATCCCCAGCCCCCAGCATGGTCCTGCCAGGGCTTTGCTGCCATTTCTGGGAGGCATCTGAGTTCAGCTCTCTTCTCTGCAATTTAATCCCATTTGCTTTCCTATCTCAGCAGACTAGTTAAACTCTTCCACCTCCTTTGCAGCTGCTGGTTTTGATTGTGAAAACCTTTTTGTATTTCTTCTCATTTTTCTCTTCCCTGTCAGGAAGAGCCCCAATTCTCTCTGTCCTTTTGAACACCATGCAGTTGCCCTTGCTGCTTTCCTCCGGGGTGCTGGTCAACATTTCCTCAAACTGGAGCATCCGAAATGACTCATTTATGCTGAGACCAGACTGGTGCCAAATGTGGGGGAGTATAACTTCATGTTTTCACATATGTCACCACTGCATGGTGTGACCCAGGATGATGCTCCTTCCTTGGCAGCGAGTCACTGTGACACACACTAACGCCTAAATTCAGCAGAATAACTGTATAGCCAAGTGTTGCCTTGTTAAATGTCTGCTCTTCTATAAACCCCTGTCAGGTTTGCACTTTTTTTTTGTCCTTATCAAACTGCCTTCTGTTTTTCAGATACTTTCTCCTGTTTGACTAGATAATTTTGAATTCCTAGGCTGTCTCCTGTATACTGGAAGTCCTACCCTAGCCATCATCTTCAAATTTATCAGTAGTATTTCAGGACCTTGGTATCCATTAATGAAGATACAGTGTAGTACCACAGACTGGCTTCACTGAAGTCCATGCTTAATGCACCCTTCTAGTTTGACAAGACATTACAGACAATGACTCTTAGAAGCAATTTTCTAGCCGACTCTGAACTGTCCTTGTAATGGTGTCATGTTGACTCAAATCACTTCCCCCCTCTAATACACCATGTAAGAAAATGCTAAAGATTTGCTGTAGTCAAAGCACATCTGTTGCTTATGTGGAATGGCAGTTTCCATTTTTATTCTCTCACAGAAGGAACCTGAAAATGTTTGAAATGTTAGTTCCTCATTAATCTCTATTTGCCATCACTCATCTGCTTGGCACGTTTCGTGTATTTGCAAGTAGCCTGGTTTGTTCTTACAGTGTTTTTCTGGGTACTAAAGTTCAGCCAACTGGTCTGCAGTTGTCTTGGTCCTCTGTCCCTCCTTTAAAGCTCATCACTCCATTTGCTCTTGATCAGTTTTGTGGGACCTTGGTCACCCATGCCAAATTCTCAAGTAACCCCAGCCAGCTCTCAGATAGTTTCTGCCAGAGGTGGAAATACCTGTGAGGAATTTCATTAGATGCAGCCAGTTTGAAAATGTTTAATTTATCAAAGTGGTCTTTTAAAATAAGTTTACATAACTTTATATTTTTTTTAATACCTTGAAAACTCAGACTTTTGATGGCAGTTCTGTCAGCTGTCCAATCACAGCTTGACCCTTCCTGTGAAAACAGAAAAAACAATTAGACACAATTGACATTGGTAGATCTAAGTAACAGAAACATGGGAAGGAAAGGACAACCTGGTTCAGTATGTCCTGTCTCCAGTGCCTGTAAAGTGTAACATCATGCAGAGACTACACAAATCTCTGCACCTAACAAGCCTAACATGCTTTAGCATGTTCCTGCCATGATTCCTTACCCTGGGCTGCTAACACTGAAAAGGCAGGCTGAGCTTTTGGGAAACCTGGGGGTTTACCTCCTGCCTTTCCCCTTTACAGAGGGTAATGTTCCTACTCATGGCTGCAGCTCCAGGATCCCTGTGGCTGCTGCATCGCTGGGTGGGCAGCTTCTGCAAGCAAGACTCCAGGCACCACTGCTGGGGTAGCAAAATGGGCTGAGACTGGAAAGCGGGGCCTGGGGGAACTGTCCCCAAGGCAAGAGGTGGCTGAGGTGGCCCCAGAGTGGTCTGTGACAGCCAGAGGGCCTCTTCCTCAGCCCTTGGTGCCAAGGCAGAGAGATGCAAGCCTTGGACCTGTGATCCCTAGGTGCAAAATTTTGGCCGGTGGTGGAACAGTGAGGAGAAAAAATACAAACAAGAACTCCAGGAGGGAGCCTGGGAATGGCAATGCTCATCATTTAAACAATGTTTTTGCTAAATTTATACAGTTCCTTCTTCTCATTTCAAAGGGAAAGACACTTTTTCTGGACTTCACTCTTTCCTGCAGCAATCCATGACCTGCTTATGACTTGCCTGTGGCTTTATGATGGCTGTATGCTTTCCAGTTCTCTGATTTTTTTATGCAGCATCATCCCAGATCAAATACCCTTAGAAATGTCCCCAAGCTGTAAAAATGGGTTAATAATCCAACAATCTCTTGTTTCAAATTCAGCAAAGTATTATACAAGCATTCATAAATGATGATCTTAGAAAATAAGAGCAGCTTTACATACAATTGTTTGTTCAGGCAATGTACAAAGCAAAAATTTTTTTGAATGCTACATTATTGTTATTTTTTTTAATACTAGTGGTCCTTTAGTGAGTGTTAATCTCTGACAGATGGCTCTGTCCATCTGGCACTACTGAAGAGTGTAAAATTCTAATTTATGTGGAAAATTTATTTAAAATTGTGTATTAATTACAAACAACTAAAACAACTGATTTTTTCATCCTGGGAGAGCATGATGGTGCCAAAGCACTACTAATAAATTCCACTGCCAAGAAGTGGGAGAGAGTTTACAGACAGAACTCATGGCATGAATACTTTTTCTCCTTTCTTAGTTGTGAAATATTTCTAAGGACAAAAAATCCTGTGAACAAAGTGCAATGTACCTCACAGGCAAACTCACACAGGCTCTGGCTCATGCTGAAGGAAGGTATGATATCAGCCTGCTCCTCATTCTCTGGTATGACAGAGGGCATTCATGGTGGAAAGGCAAACTTGGATATTCTGGATCTGAGTGTGCCTGGCTCAGTACAACACCGGAAGGAATGTTGATGGACAACTATTGCTGCTTCTCCCAGCAGACAACAACTTTATCCTCATCCTGCTTGCTGAAAAACCTGCAGCTCCTGCTGGCTGCCCCAGCAGTTTGGGTGCTGAGGGTGTTACCAGGAGAAGGCAGTGGGGGAAAGCTGAGCACAATGTCTGCAGCGTGGGAGAAGAGGAAGGAGGAGGCAGAGATGGGAGTCCTCTAGAAAGTCTGCAGCATGGCTCAAGTAGGGAGGTGGATTCATGTGAAACCAGGCTTTATCAGTCTGTCTGATCATGGAGCAGTGTCAGGTGTGCAGGCATCAGCTTCAGAGAAGTTAAAAAGGCAGGAGAGGCCCTGCAATTAAGACTTACAATAAAACATAGATTTTACTCTCTTCACAGCATGATCCCACTGCCATGATGACCTGTCTGGTGAATACACTTGAATTTTTTGGGACCTTGACTGGCTTGCTGCATTGCTCAGGGAATCTGAAAAGTTATTTCAATGTGATGTTATACTCAGAGAATAAAGCACACTTTGACCATGACAAGATAAACACTTATCTCTAATATTTTCTTCTTTTAGCATCATCAAGTACTCAGTTTTAAATTTGTCCTGAAATGAAAAAAACATTCTTCTAATGTTGGTTCAGAAAAGTTCTTTCTGTCTGCAATTGGCAAGATGATTGTCTTACCTTGGACTGTGAAAGGGTTCAGTATTTTTTCATGCTGAAGTAAAAATATTATTTCGTCCTGAAGATCAGAACAGATTACTCAGTATTCTTCCAGCAAGCAGATTTATATTTAGAATGACAATACATAAGGTTGTCTTAGCAATGGCAGTTTTTTTCCTACAAAAACAATGTTCTGAAAGTAAATCCTTAGACAAGACTGCTTTGCATTAAAAACATGTTTTCTCTTTCGTGACTGCCAGGTCAGGTTAGCCTCTTCAATCTGTGTGGAAAATTCTTAGGTGATTTATGAAAAAGAAAGCTAATCATAATTTTGCCATGCAATAGCAATCTACTAAAATGCATAATTTCAGGAAACATGTATTTTTCTGGTGGTGTTATAATCATGAGGTATCTAACATCAGAAGCATGGTTTCTATCAAATTTCAATTGCATGATTTTGAAGGCTCTAAACCACTCTTTATTTCCTTTTAAATGCTCTATTATTATTCCCTAGCAGCAAGAGGTAATACCTCCAAAGTTCAAAGCCAAGCTTCGGTCTGCATTGGATGCTGGGGGAAAGCCATCCAGGTGCTGGTCTGTGATCCTGAGGAGCTGAAAGTGGATCCATGGTGCACCACACTTTGCCTGCACAGCTGTCACTGAACTCCTGAGCGTGTGATGGGACTGCAGCAGTCCATCAGGGCCACTGACATGGAAACCAGAACCTGCAGCTCATACGTGTGATCCAGGAGACAGAGGGAGTTTGGCACCCTTTAAAAAGGATGGGAAACCAAGCACACTATGGGTTAGGGTGCCTCTACTGTCTGCCTTCAAGGGACATCTTGAGAAAGGTCAAGATCCAGTCCCTGCCTCCAGACTGTGGTCACCCAAACCGGGGTCCTCTTTTGAGGGTTAGAGCTAACAGGTTGCCTTTCAGAACCAAATGAGTTCTTTGCACCCTTCAAAAGCAGGGAAAAAAATGGGCATTGGTGGTAATGCTTAGATTTTATATTAGTGGTTTGAACATGTGCTCAGGAAATGTGACACGTACTTTTTAAACTTTTCTCAGCTGGAGGATGTTCAACCCACATCAGAGAAAATCAACAAGAAAGAGCTTGTAGCGGAGGGGTGAGAGTGGTCTTGGGGCAGAGGGCAAGTCTGCTTACACTTTGCACTCTAGTCTTTGGACAAAAAGCAAGAATAATTCTGGGAACACAGACTGGAGCTTTGCTGGCCTTATGAGTTGTAATTCCTCTATCCTGGTCTCTTCTTCTGTGCTCTGGAGAGCTGCATTTGTACTGCCTCTGTCCAAGGGTCCTGGCCCTGTGACAGATACTTAAAATTATTACCTTGGAATAAAACTGCCTTGATAGAGACCTCACAGAGGCAGGGCACAGGTGCTTTATAACTGAGTGCTGGTTTTTGAGGTTGGCCACATGCTCACAGCCTACATTTTACTTTTATCATCTTTGTGATAAAAATTACCAGCACTTCACCTCCTCTGAAACACGTGTCCTGACCTCAGTGTCTCGATCTAAAGACACACATAGTGGTCACAGCAGTGGCAGGCTTTTGTTTCCCACACATTGGATTGAAAGCTGACTTGCAGTTCTTTCTAGAAATACCAGCTCAAAAGGGTTGCAAAGTACCCAGGTGCTTTAAAAGAGAGTGGCCCTGTTGGAAAAAGTCCTGTGTAAAAGCTGCACTCTCAGCTTTCTGCACCTTCCCGAGTGCAAAGACAAGAGAAACCTTGTAGTGGGGACAAACCCCTCTCACAGGGTTTCCCATGGCCCTTGCTGGTCAGGCTGAAAGCCAGAATATCTGTGCTGGTGGGAGAGGCCTGAGCCCATCCCTGGAGAGGCACACATTGCCTGACTGTAAATAACTGAAGCAGAGGAGAATTAAATCCAACAGCTTTTTAAAATGAAATTGACAAACAGATCTGCTCTCCTACAGCCAAGGGTGTGCTCTGTGGAACCAAAGCATTTTATTGTAATTATCATGCCACCAGAGGGTCTCTTAGAGCCCTAACTCCCACAGCCCAAGGAACACAGGACAATCCCAGAATTGATTAAAGTAGTAATTCAGATTCTAGCTGTCATGGGCTAGACAAGCTTGAAATTGTTAATTGTTTTTTATTAAAGGGTTCAAAGAAGCAAAAAGCAATGGATTTTTTCTCTAATGTAATTATTTTAAAACTAACCCATTTATATAGAGAAAGAGCCTGATTTTTGGACATGTGTAGCTGGCAATTCTGTGAGTGGGACCCTGCATTTGCTAGGTCACTTATCATGTACTCCACCATATGCACATATTAGAAATTAGGACCCTGATGTGCATTTGCCAGCTACCTGGCTGGTTGGATCTGTTCTGGAGATGCTGGCCAACATTAGTTAGTATTTGTATTGCAGCATCTGATGCTGTCTGTGGTGTCCCCATAGAAAGAAACACTTTTCCAGAGGTAGCATTCACAGTCAGGCTTGTCACCAGGGGTTTGACATCCACAGCACCACAGAGTAGTTTTAAGCTCAGTTTTTTCCTTTAGTTGAATCCTTTTGAAATCTTTGGAAGAACTGCCCCAAATAAAGTACAGGTAAAGAAGGTCTGCCCAAGAAACAGCTGAACTTCTGCTTTAATTGTTCTGCCATGACAGGAACTATTTAATATATATTAAGGTAAGTAGCAGATGGAAATAATGCTTCTCCCACAACAGCAGGGTTTTTGTGCTATCATTCAGCTGTGCAAGACTTGACATGCAGATGTGAGAAAGCAGCGGAAAAGCTCACAGAGCAACCAGAGCTCCATATATAACACACTCGTTCCTCTTACCCC
The DNA here is from genome assembly GCA_013400515.1 of Erpornis zantholeuca. Classification (NCBI taxonomy): domain Eukaryota; kingdom Metazoa; phylum Chordata; class Aves; order Passeriformes; family Timaliidae; genus Erpornis; species Erpornis zantholeuca. The sequence goes on from VZTN01015993.1 coordinate 18,875, forward strand.
TATTCATAAAAGGAGTAGGCAAGACTTGTTTTCCTCTTCCTCCCCATTTCTTCCTTTTTGCAGAGAAAGCAAATTGACTGAGCCAGTCTGGTCAGGGAGCAGTTGGGAAAAAAAAAAAGAAAACAAAAATGGGAAAGTTTATAAAAACTGAACGCATGCTTCTTTCCCAGAAGAAAAATAAAATGGATTTTGAGAAGATAACCAGCTCTTGACATGGGAAGCTCATTCCCCCAAGCCGATACTCAAGCCAAGAGGTCAGGTCTCGTACCTTGCTGTTTGCTATTATGTTTGCATGTTACTAAGCTGGAAGGTTTGTGGTTTATGCTGTGACTATGAGGGAGTGCAAGCTTTCAGCCACACAAACAAATCCTGAGGCTTTAACACAAGCTCAGCTTGTCAGTACAAAGTAACATTTAATTAACCTAGAAACTGTTACCCAGGAGTTTGTCTGAGCAACAAATGATCAAAGAAGATGTCTCTCCCCCGTTTCATTGGTCTGGTTTGACTCCCTACAAAGGGATGTTTTGCACTCTGAGCATGGAGGGGGGATGTTCTTCTTTGAAGTTGTTTTCAAGTGCTTTTGGCAAAGGTGGCAAGAAGCGTGATGTTTTCAATCTCCTTCTCCTTGCAAAAAATTTACCATCTGCAGAGGCCAAAACCTTTCCCCTAGAACTGAAGAAGAGTGCAAAAGGCTGCTCCTCCAACAGGTGGTGAACTTCTTCCTGATAAACCTCCTGTACTTTTGTACTGGCTTTTTTAGAAGCCAAGTAAAGGCGCTCTTGCTCAAGCACGGCAAGTGACAGATCAAAGGACATTGCCTGATGGGTCTGCAGCAAGCTGGGACAAGAAACTGGATGAGAGCTGAGCCTAAGACAAATTGTTAAAGTTTTGCTCTTGGCAGCACTTTCAGCCCCAGCCAAACCTGAAAGGAAGCTGAGCTGGAGTTTTACACAGCTCAACCCTCTGCTTAACACGCTGTTCCCAAAGTGAAAGGCAGCAGGCTTCAAATGGCACTTTTAAGTGTCACATAGTTTTATTGAATTCTGTTTCCTGATCCAGAGGGGAAGGAGCAGAAGCAGGGAGAAGAGGGGAGACCATCCTCTTCAGTGGTGTCACAACTAATTAAAGTGATTAAAGTCATGCTGTATCCATGACCTTAGAGGACCTGCAGCAAAGACACAGCAGGGCATGTGGCTCAGTGGGTAACTATTTACATAGAGCTCCATACAAGGGCTCATAATGTATTAAATCCAGCCTTCTGGCAGGAACAAAAAAGGCAAACACACACACAGACCCCACAAAATTGACTTATATTGTATTTTTAGAAGAGATTTATGAAGAAAACCGAGATGCTGTTTGATAAGGAATTAAAAATGAACTGAGGACGATATGCTTATTGGAATCACAGAGGTTCTTTAAGGACACCCTTTTAGAAATTGAGAATAAATGCATCTCTCAAATGAATAAAAACTCTGAAAGACCCCTGACAAGGCAAAGAAGTCAGTGTGGTTAACCAGCAGAAGCTAACAGAAGTTTACAAAATAAAAAGAAAAAGGTTATTTCAAGCAAGGAATAAAGATGATGTCTGTCAAGTTAAATGTAAAAACGTAAAAACATTGGATCAGATAAAACATTTTCAAGAGCAAGTCACCAGAGGCAAAAGCTAATATTAAATGTTTTTAAACACATCAGAAGCAGGAAGTGTTTGTAAACACATCAGAAGCAGGAAATTGCTAGGTTATGTAATGAAAGCTCATTTGCACACGCAGAGAGGAGCACAGAGTGTGGGGGCCCAGGTCCTCCCAGGCCCATCACAGGGACTATCACACCACCAAAAGTCCAGCTCCAGAAGCCAGAGGAGCACAGAGGCCCAAGGGCAAGTGGGAATCCAAACAGAGGATCCCCAAAGAATGAGGGAGGAACTTCTCCAGGTTCCTCCCAGGGTTGTCTCTAGAGGACTTCAGCCCCAGTGTCTAGACTTGAAACCATGAGGTGTCATTGGGAGCAGCTCTCCAGGCCTCCTTTTGATCTGTGGGGGTCACTGTCTTGAGCTCTAGGACACATTACAGGAAAAGCAGTTTGGAATTATTTGTGGCTTACAGCAAGATGCTTAGAGGAGGAACCAAAAGAGGGTAAAGGCAGGGATTTCAGTGACTTGGAGTGCTTTGTGTGCCTAGACCTACTGGGAATGCATTTCCAGTCTCATTATTGGCTTGACCTGGGGTATGGAGCTGTGGCAGACTTGCCTCTCTTGAGCTGTCAGATCCAGCATAATGTATTTTACCCTAAGAGAAAACAGCCAAAAGTCTCTGGGAGTAATATGATGTTGAGGTGTAAAATGAGCAAGCACGACATTTAATGGGCCTGGCAACGACATTAGCAGGAAAGTTTTGGTGTTCATTGTGTTGGACTTTAGACTTCCTTTATGCCAAAAAAACCCTTCCTAAAATTAAAAAGTGAGTAAATGAGACTTCAGAGGTGCTGATATGAATAATGTCTGGTTAGCAGGGCCAGAAGCTATTCAGACCAGGTTTCTGAATATAGCTGTAACTCAGATATTGAGTCATGAAGCTACTGTTGGATATATAATCCGCCTAGGCAGAATACCTCAGCTGTGGTGCCACAGGGATGGAAGATGATAGATGTGACACTAATTTTTAATCCAGGAAATAGATGAGCAAACCTGACTTCCACTCAGGGTCATGGCACAGACTAAGACTAGTAGTCACAGAGATAAATGTGTTATGTTGGGAAAGGTTTCATACTGTGTAGAGAAAAGTCACAATGTGTGCTGGATTCCTTTGAATCTTTTCAAAAAGAATTAAATTGCCAGGGGACTAGAAGGAAGATAATTTGTGTATCAATAACTGGTTGAATAACAGAAAACAAAGTTTTCCCAGTGGAGAAAGGTCTTCAGTGGAATCCCTAAGGAATCAGTGGTGGAGTCTGTGCTCTTCAATGTGTACATAAAAAGTCAGACGTGTGTGGACAGTGAGGCAACAAAGTTTGTTGACTAAAAACTCTACTCAGATAAATTATGCCTATTTGGGTTTAGTCAAGGTTTTCAAGTCATGTAATGATTTACAAGTAGATCTGTAGTGGTAAAAATGGACAAAAATGGACAAAGTCACAAAAAAATCTAAGACATAACTGAAATTTAACCCAAGTGTAAATGTTCTGCATTTAGTAGTAGACCACCAGGGGCTACTCTGTAGTCATAGGTGCAACCAATTTTGTACTAGGCCTGTGGTAGTTTTGTGTAAACCAGTGATTGGGAAAGTATTGTCTTTAGGCTTTGTGACATGCTCTCTTTAAGGGGTTTCTGAAATGTAGCAAAGAGAAGCAGGTGTATTTTCAGTTGTCAGAGTTTACTGTGGAGCACAGTGAGCTCCCTCATACGTTAGAAAAGACAGAAAACCAACCACCAAACTCTGCTTCCCTAAACTGTAATATCAAATGAAATAGTGCTAGGGAAGGCCTGACTAGAATCATGGGATGTGGAAACTCTTGCTTTAGCCCTTTTTTCCCACAAGACATGTTCTCCCTGTTGCAGAAGAAAAGCAAACCAGTTTAGCATTATTTATACTTGACAAACCTATCTTAGCCAATACTCATCTTTGTCTTCCATATATAGTTTGTTCATTTTGTTCCATCAGTATTTTTTCAATGGAAATTTCCTTTCATCAACTGATAATTTCCCATGTCCATTCTACACCTTTTAAAGTTATCCCCAGTGGTTTGGTTTTGTTGTCTTCAGGCCCCCTTGTTTGCCCTCTGTGGGTTTGCCAAGGTTGCACCATTCTGAGGTTACTTCCCCCAGCCTTCAGGATATTAGGCTGAAGTTTATTTGTTCTTGTCCCCTTGAAAAATTCTAAATTATCTGAATAATTTCTATGTCAGGCTTTGCATATTTTTGAGCGAAAACTTTCATTTGCATCTGATTCCAATTTTTTCAGATACCTGCTTCAAATAATTTTGCTCACTCAGATGCAGCCAAGAGCAATAAAAATGGAAAGGCTGAAAAGACAATTTCACAATATTCTTCACTAAGCCTCAGTTAAAAAGAGGCTCAGTGAGGACCAAGCCCTGTCTCATTTTCTGAACCGAAAATGTTCAATAACTGAACATAGGACACAAATGCAGATGTTACTCCAAAAGCACCTGGAATACAGACCGAGAACCCTTAAATCTTATAATCAATAGACATCCACTATCAACAGAAATCAAACTGGTGGAAGAACCTCATGTATTTTAGGCAAAAGTGGAATGCTCCAGAGACAAAACCCTACTGAGAACAAAGGAGGAATGATGAGGGTTCATAGCCAAACCACCGAGTTTGCAGTCTATTTGTCAGATTCTTGGCCTAACGCTGACAGCCAAAGAAGGGACAAAACTCTGCACTGCCTCATTCCCTAGAGGTTTGTCCATCTGTCCTCAAGCCTCAGGGTAAACTAAGTAGCAAGACTTTTCCCCAAGTGTCTTTCACATGGCCTGAAAGAAGAGACTAACAGAGCTTGTGAATCTCAAGTGGCAAACCTTTAGCACTCACTGGGTGCCATCCCCAGGAGCACAGCTGCTTGGGTCACTGTGGAGAGAATCAGCTCCTGTCCAACCCATGCAGGTCCAAAGCTGAGATACTGTCAGGATCTTGATGAGATCTGAGTCACCACTGGACACTTGTTCTGCAAAATGTAGGTGTTGGGGGGATAGGGTTAAAACTGGAATTTGGTGAGGAGGGAATGGTTTTCCCTCAAAGTGACCTTGCAGCTGGAAATGCTAAGAAAGTTGGTATGGGAAAACTCCATGTATTATGTCTAGTGTTGTTCATCCTCCACCTGCTTCGAGAAGTAGAATTCCTGTGTTAGAATTCCTACTCTAACAGACATGCCTCAGCCTCCTGCTGGGAGAGAGCAAGATCACAAAACCACAGCCTTGGGATAAACTGCGTGTGCATGAAGCCTTTTAGGAAGAACTGAGCCTAACAGAGCCTGTATCCCTGTGTGCCTCTGGTCTCTAGGATGAACTGAGCCTAACAGAGCCTGTGTCCCTATGTGTCTCTGGTCTCTAGGATGAACTGAGCCTAACAGAGCCTGTGTCCCTGTGTGTCTCTGGTCTCTAGGCTGAACTGAGCCTAACAGAGCCTGTGTCCCTATGTGTCTCTGGTCTCTAGGCTGAACTGAGCCTAACAGCACCTGTGTCCCTGTGTGTCTCAGCTGCCTGGCATGGTTAGCGAGGTAATGCAATAAATCTCTTTGCACTTCAGCCACATGTTGGTGGCTGCCCTGGTTTCCTGTATGTGTCGGTTCATATGGTAGGTCAAAGAATATCCCCCCAGGCTCTTGACACTGCCACTTGCCTTCTGTGTCCCACACTTCAACCCTGAGCAAAGCAGAAGGGAGCTGGTGCAAAAATTTGGGAGCTCAGGAGACATGCCCAGACCACTTACCCCAAACTTTGTCATACAATACCTCCTATAAGACTGTCTTTTGCTATTTACTCTTGGTAGTGCCTAAGACTCATCAAAAGACCGATTTTGTTAGTTCTGTGGATCCCAGAACTTCCATGTGCCGCTTACAGAAAATTAATATTCACTTTCTTACTTCCCAACACTTCTCAAATGGAGAAGAAGCTGTACTTCAAAAGAAATCCGTCTCTTTAGGAGAAATTCCAACAGTACCAAAATTACATGCTTTATATAGGGTGAGTCATAGAAAGTCATGGGAGGAAAATGTTTGAAATAAAACATGAGCTATGAAACATTAGTTCAAATTCTTATCTACAGCTTTGTCAGAGACAGTAAAGATGGAAAATAAATAATCTACCATCATAATAAAACCTGTCAAATGGGCCACAAAGAGCATGGCACCAAAACACCATGAGTTATACTGTCTTCCTTTGAAATGGAAATGTTACCAAACATCAGCCAAGGCCAAATCACCGATCAGAGAGGATGCAGTTCCAAATGTTTTCCAAGTAGCATCCAGCTAAGAGTGTTTCAAATCTCTCCTTCAGAGTGAAAGGTCAGACATTAAACAATTTGCCAAAAGAACAGATGATGTCTATGGAAGAAACATAAACATTAATTAAAGAAGAGATTACATTGATCAAAAGAGGCACTCAAAACACCAATGAAAAACCTGGAATAACTTCCTGAACAGAAATAAAATCAAGACACAGCTGCAAGCTCTACAACATGACTCGAGAAAGCTTCTCTTTCCTACTTAGTAAAACAGTCAGTGTAACTGTGTGTACCCAAGGGCACCTCTGGCACAAAACATAAATCTATCAGCTCTTGGAACATGAACTATATAAAGAAGAGACCCACACTTTGAATAGTTCACAAAACACTTTTTACAGAAACTGAAAAGGAGCCAATTTCCAAGCCTCAGACAAACAATTTAGTTTACTGGAACTAAATGGTTGATAGTCACTGATCCCCAGCACCATCACTGGTCCAACATGCACAGCAGTTTTCATTCCCTTCACCCTGTATCATTTCCAGTCGCCAAGCTTTAGGTATAGAGACATGTACCTCAATACATTGATCGGGCATGTTAACAAGGCAAAATCTAGAAAAAAGATCACCCCTTTCCTGTCTTCAGATCCATCCATAAAACCAACTGAGCATATCCTTCTGAGGGCATGGTGAGAGCAAAACATCCCTGATTCCCTGTTCCCAGGCTCAGAACTGGAACCCTCTGCCAAGATGGTTTTCACTCAGACCAAAAACTCACAACTCAAATATACACTGCATGGACACATATGAAGAACACTCCATTAACATTATTCACAAGAGAAGTTAAAGCCTTAGGCCTTGCTGTAAAATTCAGACTTCTCACAACTTGTGTCTAGAGAAGCCCTATGGAGGTGACAAGAGTGCCAATTGCAGGTTTCTCTGATGCACCCCGAACCAGATGCTGTTGAGGGCCAGGGGACTCTGGACATTCTTTTACGTAGCAATTCTTTCACTCCTAAATAATATGCTGGAAATTTGCCTTGGAGAGCGAGGTAAAATTTGGCACCAGCTTTTGGCTAAAACATAATGCTGACACATTGGTACAAGAATGTGCTCGAGCAAATTAATTTTAAACCTTATAATTTCAGCATAAGTAAATGTATAGGTCTTAAACATGTAATGCAACTGTTTTTCTGGAATAGGCTTGAGGATAACCACATACACTTGAGGTAGGCACTCAGAAACACTGAGGTGAGTTGGAAAGAAAGAAATTCATTTGGTGTCACCAAATACCAGGCTTTGCTCCAGCCACGACCTCTGTTTGTCGTTTGTATGATGACCCTTGAGAGACAAATTATGAATTGGAAAGGTTTGATCACACACAGGCAGGGAGAATATTGATGAGCACCTGAGCTGGTGCACGAGGAGGCCATTTTCACTGGTGGGGAGCCCATGCTGTGAGAGCTGACACATGGCATGTGGCTGGGGTTTGGTGGGATAGACAGCACATGAGAGGGGGAGAGGCATATAAAATACAGTGTGTAAAGTGGCAGCAGACACCTGTGTTTAGGGACCTGGCTCCTGCCCTTCCTGTGCTTCCTGGGTTCCTCTAACTGCAGCGGTATCCTGACGTGAAGGGAAGGCAGAGAGCTATGAAATGTTGACACTCATGTTACTCCACCTCTGGGCACGGGTGGCCCTCAGCAGCCCAGCGTCACTCTGGCTGCACACTGCGGCAGCTCCTGCCGTATTTTCATTTGTGTTTATGGCAGCTGCTCTATCTAAGGCTGCAGCTCTCAGGACAGCTAACAAGGTGTGCCCACAGTACTGCTTTCATGGAACTTTACAAGGTGTTGTGAAGAGCTGTTTGCTCTCACAAAGTGCAGTGTTTGGATAAGATGTAAACTCTTCTGTGGAAACCCGGCACAAGCTATTGAGACACTGAATGCCAGTAAAAGAAGATATGCAGGACACGGTCAGACCCTGAAGGTCTAAGCAGGCACTGCAGAACTGTGTTTACTTTCCAGTGAGCTTGTGCATATCCAGAGGGCATATCAGTGGGGATTACAGTGCAGCAAGGTCTCCATCACAGCTCTTGCTGTGTCTGCTGTCTCAGACTCACAGACAGAGATGAGACTGGCTGTGTGCACATCTCAGCTCAGGATACTATTGTGTATAATTTCCTAGGAAATTAAAGTGGCCTTGCATTGTTTTTTACTCTTTTACCCTAGAGGAAATAAGTGATGAGATGAGAGTTCCCAAGCACATCAGTGGAGCTCCGAGAAGTGAGACTAACCAAGAAGGGCACTGAGTGGCCTGTGCCACTAGTTTCAGTACCTGGAAGAGCTTGAATATGGAGTTTTGCCCCCAAATGAAAGGCTGGCAGAAGGCTCCCTGGAGCTGAAATCCCTGACGAGCTATAACTGCACTCCATCTGCCTAGAGGCACGTGAGCCCCAGTAAAATTCCTCAGTATGGGCGTCTTGGTTTGAAAGGCAGGTGTCTGCTAAGGAAGGCAGGAGCCTCCTTTGGAATGGAAGATGCAACCTGTTTCCCTCCCTGTTATTATAATTTTGAAATTAAAGGGCTTTCAGGCAAAGATATGTGAAATAGGAATAACAGTTATTTACTAATATATCTATCTATAATATATATCTATATATATAAAAAGCAGAAAAAATACTGGTTTAAACTGACAGAGTCAGATACGACCTGACACCCTGACAGTCAGGGTGGTGGTAGCAGTCCTTTAAGAAGGTGGCTGCAGTCCTCCTGAAGTGGAGGATGTGGCTCCGTTGAAGCAGTGATCCTGTAAAAGGGTCTGGTCTTCCTCAGAAGGTCCAGTGGTAATGTCTTGGAGTGACTTAATAATGTGTGCATTATAAAGAACTGATGCCTTAAATGGGGGAGGCTTAACTCCAACCTACTTTCTATCAAAAAATATTTTTCTCTAAATTTGTCTCAAACAAAATCAGGTAGCTATGTAGCTCCTGTCCTCTGGAAATCCAGTGGGAAAGGCTGCTGTGGTGTTCGAAATCTCAGNTGTCTTGGAGTGACTTAATAATGTGTGCATTATAAAGAACTGATGCCTTAAATGGGGGAGGCTTAACTCCAACCTACTTTCTATCAAAAAATATTTTTCTCTAAATTTGTCTCAAACAAAATCAGGTAGCTATGTAGCTCCTGTCCTCTGGAAATCCAGTGGGAAAGGCTGCTGTGGTGTTCGAAATCTCAGTTTATATCCAGGATGGAATGCTTGGTTCCTCCCTCTGGGTGGAGCATCTCACAATGGGATGATGAGTCATGGGCAAGGCTGGGTCATTAACAGGAGATAGTCCCGAGGGAGGAGGCAGGGACACTGCCCCACCTGGTTTCAACAGCTCATGAAGATTGTGATAGAATTACATACTTTTGGGCACATCTTACATTGTAACCTAGGACAGTGGGGCCAGTGGGTACTTACCCAGGTTCAGACAGCCTGGGATGAGGACAGTGCATCTGTCTGCAGATGGAGATAAACTGTAGTCAGTTCTTTGGAATCCGATGGGAGACACAGGAGCTGTTACTGAGATGACTCAGCTGTGATCACATTCTGAGCTGGTGAAAAAAAATTAAATCCCAAGGCAAATTCTTACATTTTGAATCTTGTAGACATAGAAACAGCAACACAGACATAGACAGGCATAGACAGCCACATTTCTGACATTAAAAAATCTTAATGTAACAGTGAAAGGGAAATGGGAAGGGTGACAAGAAACTGAAGGAGTTGGACTGCAATCTCCCATTTTGATTTTAAGTCATTAAAATATTATTATTTTGAAATTTTGTTTTAGAATTGATACAAATGAATGAAATTTCAGGGAAATTGATTTTCCATCTGTTTTTTAAATAGTGGAGGAGATAAACATTTAGTTGGTAGTAGGTGATAACACAGAGTTCTTACTAATTTTCAAACTTGCATATAAAAATATTGCATGGATGAAACAAACTCTTTGGAAGGAACTGATTTTCATTGAGTAAATCCCTGTTAATGCCAGCTGAAGCCATAATTTGGGTCAGATGTCTCAGCAATTCACAGCTTGTAATAGATGAATAATTGTTATGATTTTCTTTGAAACACATGATGGGGTGAATTTCAATTGTCAAAATTCTTGTAAAATTGAAGAAGGGTAGGTTCCTGCTGACCAGAGATATTAATGAAAAATAGCTAGCAGCAAAAGAATGGGAAAAAAAGAGTGGCAAAATGCAAACCAGGGAAAAGAGCAAAAGCTTGAACAGGAAACCCAGTCCTTGGGAAACATTTTGACACCCAGAGTATGAACCTATCTTCAGTGGGATCTGTTCTCCCCATTTTTTAGCTGACGGGTGCTTTCAGAGCAGCAAGGGTTTTACATTGTAGCGCACCAGGAACGCGTCCTCGCTCCTTGAAGCAGCACTGCTCCCAGGCTAAAAGGAGAGACAGTCTGGAGCCTGCAAATGAGAGACACACAGCCTTTGCTGGAGTGTGTAATGACAGCTGAGAGTTGCTTGGTTTCATAAGCGTCTGGGATTTTCCAAGGCATTTCTCGGGTGCTTGGGTACCCACTTCTCACTGGCATCCACTGGGACTGAGGTGTGTGGCTTCCCTGCAATCCTTACAATGTCTTCAGTAGTGACAGCTGGAAAGAGAACATTCATTTTTTGGGGTAACCCGTTTGCTTCTGGCATGGAAAGGAATATCAACTTAAAAATATTCTCACAAAGGAGGACAAAGCTAGGAGGCCTAGGAGAAATCAGCTGCCAGGAAGCCCCAGATCCATGAGTACCCATTAGTCATCATGAGAGGCTGAGGCATTATCCCACATCTGTCCCTGTACCTCAAGCCTGAGCATCCCCTTGGCAAGGTCATCCACTGAGATGCTCACAGGGAGCCAGCATGTTGTAGGTACATGTATTTCATGAGTCACTGTTCCAGGCAGCAGGAATACAAAGCTGGAGTACACCGAGGCCTCCTCCCACACAGGTATCCCTGCTGGATGCAGGTCAGAGCTTCTTAGACTTCTCTAAGAACCCCAAAGAAAATACTTTTAAATGCACTGTCATTTCAGAAACAAACTAAAGATGCAAAGTCATCCTACACTTAACATCTGCTAGAACTAGGGAATCTTCTCCTGCCTTACTTTAGGATCCTACCACACACACCAATTAGAAAAATTAAACTTCTCTGTGGTGGTGAAGTTTGCTTAACATTTGACTTGTAGCAGTGTCAGCTAGATGCAAGTCTCTCAAGAAATGGCAATTTCTTTGACACTATTCAGCTGAGCAAAGAGCATGGAAAAATACAAAAGGAAACCCTATTCAGTCCAAACTGGCAGTGCTATGGTAAGGAAAAAGCCTTCACAAACCCAAAGAAAACTCGAGTTGATGTCCCCAAAATAAAACTCACTATTACTAGCCACTGTTGCATAAAGCAAAGAAATTCTGCCCTGAAATTGCAGTTAAATTTAAAACACATTTTAAATTTAAAATAAAACCAAGTTACATTACTTTTTTTGGTACAATGATGGTCTTGGTGTTCATCCAGCTCTTATCTTGTGAACCTTTCTGCTGCAACATTCCTTCACTGCCAAATCTGCTTTACTTTGTTCCACAAAGAAAAATGCAAGAATGTGGTGATGTTTCAATTGTTTGTACAACAGACAGAAGTGGAAATTCAGTGACACCATGGCTGAACATATGTAAAACTAGGCCTTTAAGACATGGAGACAAGCCTTTGAATGTAATTGTGCTAACAAAGAAATGTTAAACAAGTGCTTAGGTCTAATACAATTTGCTCTTACTAAGTTTTGCACAGAGAGAGATAAAAAGGAAATGGGCCAATTGATCCACGTTTCTAAATTAATAGATCAGTGGTAATATATTTGTCTCTAACATGCTTAATGTACTTCTGTCACCTTCAAATGCTTGTAACCTAAAACCAAAAACCCATAGTGGCTGAAGTTATTCCCTACAGTAACTTATTATAGAATGGACTCTTGTGCTTTTAAAACTTGGTTTTGGTAATGTAGAATTAATTTTCAATACCAATTTCTATGTTGCCTTTTTAGTTCCATTCTTGCTTGGGAGCTATTGTTAAAGACCAGTGCTGAGAATGTGATTTCTGCTCTCCAAGCAAACAAACAAATACATTTACAGAATATCTTCTTCTTATCATGTTTCACTTCTAGATTCAGAGTAACTAAAAAAAATTTGGTTCTTTTACCTAAAAGGAAAGATACAGAATGAGATAGATAGTAAGATAGAGTGTAAATACAAAGAAGGAATTAAAACCAAAAGAAAGAGAACAAGAAATGCCATACAGCAGCCAGCCTCAGGTAGAGATAAACAAATAATTGATTAGTGACTTTTCTTTTTCAACAAAACAAAAACTAGGTAAGATAGGATATTTTTAAAATTTTGAATGATATATTAACTTATGTTTTACAGATTTAAACAGCTTCAGCATTTTCTTTTTACATTTTAAATTAAAACATCCTTTGGAAATATATTGTTGACTTATACTGACTAATTTTTTCTCTTTATTTGCTTCTCATCTGTTGAAATGTTGAACTGAACCTGCACACATATTTCTATATTTCTGTCCCTGAATTGCTTTAGGCTACATGGTCTACAAAGTACTGGAATAGCTTCTCATGGCAAGATGTTTCAAAATTCTTTTGGTTGCATATATACTGCATCTCCCTCACCTTCCACAGCCTCACATTGCAGACATTGAATGGTCTGTTAGTACTATTGTTATTTTCATTTTAGCTGCTCTCAGGGTGATAGGCGACTCAGTAAGTGGAAATCTGAGAAAGATATCTTCTGAGCTACAGACCAATTTTTGAATAATAAGCATGAATTCTGGAAGAAAAATGGAAGCACGCCAGGACATGGCTTGAAGCATTTGAGAAATTTCTGCCTTGTGTTCCAGTGCATATTGTGTTCTAGAATTTTCTGAAGGCAAATGCCTACTTGGTGGGTGGCAGGATAGCAGAAAGCTCCTCTGAGCAGAGCACAGGGGAAGAGAAGGAGAGGTGACTGCTCAGCATCTCCGTCAGCTGGACAAGTGTGTGGAGGCACTCCTATCTTCAAAGGTGCAGGGGCACGAGGTATGACCCAGTACTTCTTCATGCACTGATGCACAAAAAGCCCCCAACCCTTTTAATGAACTCTAATAGCTTGTTATGGCACATTATCAATGTTGAAGCTGCTGTACACCTGTTGTTAATATGCTATGGTATTTGTAATTGAATGTGACCTTCTGTGACATTGAAAATTTGCTTGTCTGTCCCAAAAGCCATCCACATGTTTTAGGAAGGACAAGTGTGCTTCCATAAACCTTTTAATCAAGAACATATGCTCAATAAACAAAAAAGCTTTTATTGATTTCATAAAGAGCAAGCCAGTATCAACCCTGTGCCAAGCAAACTATTGCACAGCTTACTGAAGTCTGTGGTACGTGTGTAATGGAGAGTGGTAGCTGTGTGCCAGAGAGACCATTAGTGGTCTCCTTGCCTTGGGGCTGGGACCAGTGAGACAACCATCTCTTCCCTCAGCTCTCCATGGGATTGCAATGGACTCCCTGCACTGGAGCAGCAGCTTTGGAGGACAACAGGAGCAAAGGGTACTCTGATCGCGTTCTGCATCTTTCCTTCACGTCCATTTCCTTACACAGTCTCTGTATAGTTAATCTCTTGACTCCTTTTTAAACACCCTCCAGTCCTTTTGGTTTTCATCCTGCAACATGTGTCTTGTATTCCAGTCTTTTAGTCATGTTTGCCATCTCCTGGGAATGACTCATGAGGTCAACACACATTTCCTTGTAGGCAATGCTCAGGCAGGGGTTACCAGAACAGAGAAACCACACAGCTACATGGCATAAAAATGTTAGCCAACTGCCAGCAGAACTGCCAGATAAAATGGTTTTTTCCCATAATTTTTTTTTCAGTTTTTGAATTTAATTTCTTTTTGCTCTTGCCATTGTGGGGAGTGCCTGAAAATGGAAAGGCATTTTTCCAGTTAAATCTCCTGGCAAATTTCTGGTACCATTGTTATGTGTCCTAACGTAACACTCCTTTGTCAGATGAGTTCTACTGGAGATGTTTTGATGATTATGAATAGATGATATTATCCTTATTTTTTTTTGTGCAGTCCTAAAGCAGTTCACTGTTTTTGTCACAATACAGGGTCCATTTCAGGCGTGGCTGTTTTCCCACCACTCTTGATGTATTTTAGCATTCTGTGATTGCTGGGAAGAAGCCAGTGGGGAGGCATGTCTCCATGGCAAGACCCCTCAAGGTTGTTAGGATAGAGTTTCATCCTCCATAAGGCTTTCCATGAGCTCTTTGGCATATGTTAATAACTTTCAGAGAAAAGTGGGACATTCAGGCCAGGCTGTGATAGAACAACGTGTGTACATCAGCAGGACATTTTTACATATTTTGCTTTCAATTCCTAACAAAGCAGAAAAATTCTTTCCAATTATTTGAAAAAAAAGTGTTATATTGACAAAAAAATACAATATCAGTAAAAGTCTTTTTTTTCCAATTAAAAAAAAAATCCTCAGTTACTACTGTGTTCTTTAGTAGTTGCCTCTAACATTTCAGAAGCATAAACATTTCTGTTCAAATGATCATATTATAACACAGATGAAGAAAATTAAATTGCCTAAGTAAAATAAAAAAAGCATAACAAAAAAAGGGCATAAACAGACCCAGCTTGGTTTTGTTATTCCAGAAGATATTACAAGCACTGGCAATAATCATGACTCTGCTTAATGTTACTGGCACTTGCCTATTTTCTTTCTTGCTGTATTTTCCTGCTTGGTATCTGCCTAAGTCGTATTAAAAGAATAGGTGAAATTTTCAGAATTTTGGGGACATCAACCATATGGGAAAAACAATACATTTCCCTCCATTTTTGAGAAAACCAAAACATTTTCATTAAAAGACAGTAATTTAAAGTAAAATCATTCAAAAATTAATTCTGAGAAAGATACCAGCCTTTCTGAGGATGAGGTAAGAGGAGAATGAATGTCTTTTCCCTCATAAAAAATTTCTTAAAGATTGCTTGTAAATTAGAGGAAAACCCACGATGCTTTAGAGCTGGCAGTTTTCCCTTGGCCATGATTTTTCCTGGTGCTCCTTGGCAGGCAGCAGGTCAAGACCCAGAGCAACCTGCTACTTGTAAAATCAACTCAACTCTCAAAGGCACATGGAGTTACTGAGGCTCTGCAGACCCTGACTATGCCCATGGCCTTTGAGGCAGCTCGGTTAGTTTCAGAGGAAAAAGTTTGTCTTTTTCGGTGCTCAGGTTAGAATGTGATGGTTAAATTGGACTTTTTCCCGTAGGCTTCCAATTGGAGTCTTTTCATCCCAAGAAAAGTAAATGTTTCTGTATGCAGGTCTGTCTTGCAGCAAGGAAAAGGCATAGCTTCATGCTGAATCAATACAACAAGTCAACGGGTCAGTCAGCTTGATAACAGAAAACATATAGATAAATTCAATTTGACTGATGGAATTTATATCTAAAGCATCAGGTACAAACACATATTTACAATTTCAAATATGTTGAATTTCCTAGGTATTTGTAAAAGTACATGCTACTTTGATATATAACACATTAATTCAGAGTGTTTCCCTAAGAGGGCCCAAAATTTATTTTGAGTTGTTCCTAGGTATGCACTAATTTAAATGCTCATTTTAGTTTTAGAAATTTAATTTTAGCTCATTTCAATTCATATTCCACTTGTTATCACAATTTGACTTTTTTAGAAATTCTATAAAGTTGGAAGTAGACATTTGCTAAGTTTTAAAAGTGTATGAGTTCTGTATGCTTGCCAATATGTAGAACTTCTTAAGTTATGGGACTTGGCATATGGCTTAATGCAGGCAAAGTTGTTTCTCTCCTGTCGTTGATGCCAAGTGAAAATGTTCTCAGTTTGTTCTTTTTCTTTATGTAGGTCAGCACTTACCAAGAGTTGTCCTCTAATTCTGCCAAAACCATGTGGATCTTATTTTAATTCTCTTAATAAAAGCCATAAATTTTAATTTTAGCTCTAGATAATGATAACAATACTTCTAATTTGAACAAATGTACGTGGCTCTTCAAGAGATTGGAAAATGCCACATTTCTGAAACAGAGCCTAGATTCCAATACCCCCAAGCAGCAAGTCCCTGTCTCCGACCATGGAGGATGCAAAACGTAGAGAAAATGTTGGAATATCCCCATGAAGAAGTTATTCCCCTACTCTTCCCCTGGCCCATGCCAAGACTCTGTGCTGTTGAGCTGTGCTGGCTTCGGCCCAGGCCTGTAAGCTTACTGTGAGAGGAGAGCGTGGCTGATAGTGAGATAATGGAGGAAAGCCACACATTCTGCCACTGTGACCCAAGAGGAGACTTGGCAGGAAGGGCCTCTCTGCTCAGCTCAAGTGTTCAAGCTGAGCCAAGCCTCTGGAGAGGGCTGTTGGCAACCCAGCTTTACACGGGAGGACATCTGCTACAGGGGATGATATGACTTTAGAGCTACTACTCCAGAGATGCTGGTTTTGTTTCACATGCTTACCCTCTCCTGTTCCTTTCCACTCACTTCACCTTTGCTCCAGCTCCTCAGATGTTCCCAAATGGACAGCAGGATGGATGGTGTCACTGGACACACTCATCAGACACAAAAGGAGCACAATAAACAAAATAGCAATCTAAAACAATCTGAGCTTGATGCACCTCTTAGTACAGCCAGTCCTTTACAAAGGCATGTTCAGCAGCTCCAGAAAGGTAGCAGTCAAAATTTGAGGTACTGAACACAGAGATTTCAATTTCCAGTATAATGGTCAGAGCAGCCTGGCAAAACAGAAATAAAGAGTACTTTGGCATCTCTCTTATCCCACCTAGTAAACAAGGCTTGCAAGTACACATAAAGGAAATAGAAGAGCAACCAAAGATGCTTGTAACTTAAGCAAGAAAAATGACAAACTATTCCTAAAAGAATACTGCCATGAGTAGGATAAAAGAAGCGTGCTTCCATAGCAGAGTCACAAAGCCAGTGTGGCCCGTGTTGTTTAAGGTGGTGCCAGGAATGTGTCAGGCTCAGAGGCTGTGAAGTGAGAGTGCTGCATGGCAGGCACTGCTCACTCTGTGCTCCAAGCACACGCACGGGCTCTGTGCAGGTCACTGCTGCCAGCCACGGGGCACTGCTGCCAGCCACGGGGCCCTGCAGGGCTGCTGATGCACACTCCCCTCCCTTCAGCTCCTTGCAGTCTATTTTAAGCAGGCAGCTCGCAGCACTGCGGTGTTGAAGGAAGTGATAGTCCCAGACACGCTAGCCTTCTCACCAGCCAGGGAATCGTGACTTCACCGAGTGCTATAATTGCTGTTCCACTAAACCGGCACAGAGGGGAAAACTGACTAAAGAGCTTGCTCAAAATTACCTGGGGAGTTTCTGGCAGATCTGAGAAGTGAACATAGATCTCCTGAGTGCTGGGTAAAATGTTGACACATTCTTTCTCTTGTAAACTTCTGTCCTCTCCTCCGTCATATACTTGAGAGCAGCAAAATCTGAAGAAAGAATATGAGAAAATAGACATCCCGAGGATCTACTCTTGCATGGTACTGATGAAATCTGACACAAAATGGTAGCCAATTACTAGTAAAATATTCTCTTGAAATCTAAGAAAAGGTCAGGTTCAACCTTTCTGAAGTCAAGAGGAGTTTTGTCAAGTAATCTCAATGCATTTATGATGAATTTAGAGGACCGGGGAAGAGGCATGTAGCAAACAGAAAATAAGTGCATGTTAATCAGATGCTATGCTGGTTAAACTATGAAAATCATAGATGTGTACATAAAAAAAAACCAACAAGCCATAGCATTTTGTGTTAGCTTACAGTTCAGAGAACAGTCCTTTTTGCTACACCTTGTCACCTGATAACTCTGCAATGAGCGCTTCATACTTGAGGTACTTCAAATATTCTTCTTGAATCCACAAGCATTTTTAATCATATGTTCAGAACACATGCCCTGCCCCACATCACACACCTGTCCTTCCTCACATTTAACCCTTGCAGTTTTAGCAGCCACCACTCTCTTCTCAATCCATGACCAACCCTCCTTATGTCTCCCCTTCAGCTCCTGCTAGCACTTCAGGGACTGGACTTGAGATCTTTAGCTGTAATGACAAATACAAATGCTGTGTGCCTTTCATTATCCAGATGGTGTTAGCCTGATCCTTACTGTATCTGCCAGACACAACTGATTCTTGTTCTGCACAATACTTTCTTAAGGGTCTATCCACTGCTTATTAGGCTGTTAGAAGTGGAAGTTAGTAGACATTGGCAAATAGTGATTCTGCAGCCAGGCTTTCAGAAGTTACAACAGAGCAACATGTGGTGTCCTGTTACTAGACCAGTGCCAAAGAATAATCGAGACAAAAATTAAAACAAACTGTGAAGATTAAAAAATACACTAAGAAACAATTGGAGATATGATCAAGAATACAAACTTCTAACAGACCAAGCCTAAGGAGACTGGTTTTCCAACGACTACATTGCATGATCTTTACTGTCATCACTTCCTGAAGATAAACACATTGAAGATAAACACATTGAATGGTTTAGAAGAAGGTATATAAACATCAGCAACATATGCAACAATCCACCTGACTACTCGATCATATAACATTTGTTCATTAATCGAATATCACATTAGTTTTGCTTTTGCTGCAAATCTAATAGAACCATTCAATGCAGTAGGTGAAAAGCTGTACTCTAAAGGCTGAACTGGTAAATATGTGTGATGGTAGCTGTGTTGGTGGCTTTGTGATTCTATTTATTTTCTCTGGCTTCTGTTGGAACTACTCACCCATGCTCCGTATGACAGGTGGAAGTGGCTGGGTTACTGTGTCACACTCTTCTGGAGAGCTCTTTATTTCTAGGCTCTTTGATGACTTCTTGAATGGTCAAAAAAAAGAAGAATATTTCTGGTATGAGCAACGCAGCTTCATGACCTCATGCTTATAACCTGAACAGAAGTGGATTTAATAGATCCAGTAATGATTTCTTCTTGCTTCTCATACACACACTTCAGGGCCAGAAAGAATATAATTCATCTTCCCTAAGTACCTAACAGAGACCACTTCATTTTATCCAGCTACTCAAGTACTGCATTCAGTAATTATACTCACTGAAGTACACCCTCTGGAAATGTAGCCAGTCTTACTTGGAAATTACACTAAGCAATAGATAATCAACTACTTGTCTTTGAAAGTTTATTCTATGATAGTCATCTCCAGATTTAAAAATCATGATTTTTTGATTGACATTGTTTTTTGACTCCAGATATTGGTTTTTGTTACACACTTTTCTGATAAGCTAGATGGTCAGTCAGCATCAAGTATTTTACCTCTGTGAAGGTACTTTCACATATATAAAGTCAACTTTCTATCTTCATAAGCAAGTAATCTTAAAATATTGATGAATTGGGGTTTTTTCAGTCCCAGAGTATTTTATAGGTCATTTCAGATTGTTTGGAAACATTCTTAATAATAATAATAATAATAATAATGGAAAATTTGGAAACAGAATTCCTTTCTTAACTGGCGCCATAACTTGCAAATACCATATGGATTTAAAAGTACCTGAAGTAATGGGGGAAAGTGGAGACAGTTGAGGAGGTGAAAACACAATTCTGCTGTTTCATGTGAGGAAATAAAGGTCCTCATCTTACAAGACATCCCTTAAGGACCCACCTAAGTATATTTATTTGAGACAGTTTGTTTACATTTTCTTTAGAGAAAGAAATGAACTGCTGATCTCTCACAGTTTGTGAAGAACAAACTTCCACAAGATGATAAGCAAAAAATCAGCTAGGAGCTGTCCTGCCAGATAGGATGGAGGATATCCAAACTCCACGAGTCATCTTTACAGATGGGACCTCAGTGGCTCTGCAGATACTGAGACTGGAATGACAGACACACATAATTACTCTTCTTGCTCAGATGTATGGTTCAAGGAAAAATTTCTATTTAACTATTTGCACTCTGCTGATTGGCTTACAAAATTGCCAATTGTCCAGCCTCTTTAAAAACATAACAAAAAAAAAGTGCTGATTTGTGACTATGAACTTTATTCTAGAAACTGCTAATGGCTTCAGACATTGGAAGATGTAGATTGCATTGGAAGACGTAGATCTTCCCTCAAAAATACATTCTTACAAACTTTGGCTGCATCTACTCTGCCAACTTGGATGATGGCATGAAGGGCACTAGAGGGCAACTGTTAAATTGCTGGAATGATCCTTGGCACAGTTTTGGCCTAAACCAAATAACTCTCTGTTGGGATTATAATGCATGCTTTGGCACTTACTGTTGGCAAGGGTCTGTTCCCTGTAAACAGCTTACATGCAAAATAGCTCCATGAGTCTATGGACTGCCTGAAGTATCGTCACTGAAAATACAACCTGCTCCGTTCCTCTCACCGGGACATGTCACAGCCCAAGACACACTTGCAATCCACACACCCATTATTCTCAGCTGTGTCACCAATGGCTTCGGTCCTAGCTTGGATGAGGCTTACACGCTTGCCCAAACTGAAGTTACACCCATGATTCAGCATTATCATTTTAATGTTATTGGTACTTTTAAGCCTATTGAATTTTGTCATAAAGCCTTAAACATGAGGATCAAGAGATCACATGAAGACATTAGATCCATTCAGTTCTTGTAATTCCGGCAGAGTAAACAACTGGAAATGGAAAACAAAATACCGAAAGAACTGACAATCTTAAATATAAATGTGATTATATATATGTGATGATAATCATGAAATCTGTAATAAAATGAAAATGCACTGAAAGTACAAACAAATACATCTAGTTACTGAAAGAAATGTGTTACCAGCATTCAAATAGTAAATGGTTCACTTAGTAACTTCCCTACCTCAATTTAAAAGAAGCTGCCAAAAAATTTAACAGAATCACAGAGCAGCTGAGGTCGGAAGGAACTCATGGAGGTCATCTGGTTCAGCACACATGCTGTAGCAGGGTCACCTAGAGCAGGCTGCCAAGGATCGTGTCCAGACAGCTTTTGGATATCTGTCTCCAAGGACAAATACCTCCAGAAACTTTCTGGACAGGCTGTGCCTGTGGTCAGTCAACATAACAGCGAAAAAGTGTTAATTGACATTCAGAGGGAGCCTCCTTTGTTTCAGTGTGTGCCCATTGCCTCTGTTCCTGTCACTGGGCACCACTGGAATGTTCCTGGCTCCATTTTCTTTACACCCTCCCTTCAGGTATTTATGTGCATTGATGAGAACCCCTGAGCCTTCTCTTCTCTGGCTGAACAGTGCCAGCCCTCTTGACCTTTACTCACACAGGACAGGTGCTCCGGGCTCTTAATCATCCAAGTGGCCTTTGCTGGACTCTCTCCAGCAGCTCCAGCTCTCTGTGACAGCTGGGGTGCACAGCCTGCCCTCCACTCCTGGCCCCACCGCTGTCTGGGCAGAGGGGCAGGATCGCCTGCCTCTTCCTGAGGGAAATGCTCCTCCTAGTGCAGCTATCAGAGTTCTGACAGTTCAAGGCAGTACTTAACAGAAGCAGCTGATCATATAGAAATAAGCATGACAATGGATTGCACTGAATTATCCCAAACATCCCAATCTCTCTCTTTTTTTCTTTTTTTGTTTTCGAAGTAAGGGCTTTGGCTACCCTGGTTTGTTGCAGGATACCTAGAGTTTTCTAGCATCTGAGGACTGCTGCATGTCATGCTCTACCTGCAGAGTCTCCCTTCAGGAGATGATTTGGTTACTGGAGTGCTCAGATAAGTCCAAGTGGGACTGGTGCCTCAGGGCATGATAAAGCAAACAGGAAGAAAAAAGCAGCACAGCCAGCTAGGAAGGTGCGTGCTTGTTGTTGAGAAAACTTTCCATACATCCCCGTTACAGAAAACAATTGCTAGAAGTTTAGCAAACCACAGACCTAAAGTATTCATCAGATTTCCTGTTTCTGAATTTGCTAACCACCACGAGAGCTCAGAACCAACAGGCTCTCTAATTTACATGGTTGGAAGCAGATCCTACACAGGCAAATGAGGTATAAAAATGTGCCTGCAGAGCCTGAATACTCAGAAGCTACTCCTCAGTCAACTCTAAATAAGGACACCAGACCTAACCTGACCACGTCCTGCCCCCTTCCTGGACTCCCCGTCTCCATGGAGGACAAACCCAGTAGTATCAGCTGGAAGCTGAGGTGCATCTCCAGGCAGGTCCCTGATTTTAACTGGAAAGAGCTGATATTCTCCAGGGAAGGCATCTGGCCTTCAATCCGGCGTAGCTGGAGCTCCCAGGGTGTGTGCACTGCTGGCTCACACTGCCTGTGCCACCAGCCACAGGCTGGGCCGGCCACAGCAGCACTACAGTGGCAAACCCTGCGGTCCAGGCAGGGAAACGTGGCAGCACAGGGGCTGCTCTACCTCATTTGTTACCTCCATTCACGGCAGGTAAGGGAAAAATATGGAAAATTGTTAAGGATGCCTGGCATTTCCCATAGTTAGGCTCTGTCTCATGTTGTTTATAACTTTTCCAGCTCTAACCATACAGTCTGCCTTTTTCCAAGCTTGGTGCCTGCTCAAAGCTTTGGAAAAGGTCAGACAACAATTCAACTGTTTCTGAAAAGAAAATAACTAACCAAGCTAAAAAAAAATCGTGACATTTTCTTTGAGTTGCTCTAGCACCCCCAAGCTTTGGAGCATTCACATGAAATCTGTCAGGAGGTGGTCTCCCCATCTGGAACATGCCAAGAAATAAGTATTTGAAAATATGTGGTTTACAACAATTGGGATAAACACACTGGAGTTTATAACTAGTTTCCCTGGAGAAACTGTGTGCAATGACAATGTCCCAGCTTCTGGCGAGCACAGAAACTGCAGTTTTGTGCTGTGCGGGCTCAGTGCTTTACACCAGACACCAGATGAGGAAGATTCTATTGTGCTCCTCAAGCTCCCCCTGCTTTTCATTCTGTGATTCTCTGGCTCAGCTTCGGTGAGCTCAGACAGTTAATGTGTTTCCTCACCTTCTTGCACTATTGAATCGGTAGGATGTTTGAGTGCTAACAAACTGGAATAGGTGGGGCAGTGTGGGTGTAAAGGCACTGTCCTTCTCGGCTGAAAGACCTGTGCAGAGATCAGAATGTGAAAACTGTAAAGCATAGCAAGAGTGTCACCAGATAAAAGACAATTAATTAAAGGAGAGAACTGCGTGTCAGATTCTGATCTCATGGCTTTTCTGTATTGATATTTCTCAAGAAAATCTGAAGCAAAAGGAAAGTCTTTAAAAGCTTTAAAATATTAAGGCTCTACCTATTGTTTGTGGGCTTTTGTTTGTCATAGGTTTTATATTTTTATATTCATTCCAGTAATGATGTGAACACACTATTAAAAATAACTTGCTTCAAAACTGCAGGTTAAAGTCAATCCTGTAAAAGATTTATTTCTCCTTCTTCACACACACTGAACTAATCTGCCCTGTCTTTCTCAAAACTTATTCTCACACTTTCATCCGTGTTAGGAGTACAAGTAGCAGTTGCTTATTAAATTTCACAAACCAAGTTAACGCCCATTTCTCCTGTTTTAAATGCTTCTCTACAGTTGCTTGCACAATTCAAAGGAGAGGCTTTTACAAAGAGAGTTTTTCTAACCACATGTTGTTTGGTTCCTGCTCTTCCTATGCACAAATATCTTTGACTGAAGGAAAATGAAATTAATTTCCCTTTCTAAAAAATGTTCTATATTTCACCTGCGGGATCTAACATGCAATGCAAAGTGACAGTCATGAAGCTTCAGTGCATGAATATTCCTGCTAAGTAGTAAAAGACTACTTGTGACTGAAAAGGAAATGTATATACTGGATTATTAACTCAGTGCTCTTGTGGAATTCAAAATTTTATGAGAATAGCACAATTGCAAATTAAGCAAGAGGAAATGGAGGGTTCCTTATTCAGCACATGATATATATGATGCAAACCGAACAGTGAATGGCAGTCGATGGTTCCCAGTGTTTCCTAACTTCAGTCTAGGAAGTTAGAATGAATGAAATGAAAAAATTCATGTCAGCACTGCAAAGAGATTTGTTCAAAATTGCACCAGTGCACAGGCAGATCTGAGGAACTACCTTCTTGAGCAGTCTCATTCAAAACTTAATCCTGAGTCCTTCCTAAACATTATACCTGTGCAGCTGTGTTGTGGTCTAACCCCAGCCAGTGACCAAGTACCACACAGCCACTCACTCATGGAGTGACATCGCTGATGATATCTCTACACTCAAGCTCCAGGTCCTTTTGGTAAAAGGGACAGAGCACTCCTTACTTCATGGTGCTCTGATCCTGGTTTACAGGAGCTGTCTCAGAGGAGTTTCTCTGGGCCACAGCAAGGCACTCAAACAGAACCACCCTGTCCTCACCCAGAGCTGCCCGAGCACAGACAAACACCATGGGGTCCAAAGAGGCACACATGTGTCAGGAGGTGACAGGCTGAGTTTGGGGAATGCTACACCCCAGCCATTCTCGGATTCTACAGTGGGCCACAAGGATTCTTGGCTACCTCCTGAACTTAGGGAAAGAGACTCGCAATCGTACAAAATTACCTTGATTTTAATCTATAATTTCCTTCTGAAAAACCTCCCTAGTCCTCTAGATTTGTAAATGACCCATAGTTTTTCTCCAGATGACTCCTCTGTGTAAATATATACCTATGACATATATCATTTCATACCTCCCATACATTTTGTACAATTCAATCCTCCAGAAGAGTTGGATTTTTCTTTTTAAAGATAAAACAAGCCAGGAGTTCTGAAGACCTATCAGATAATGCAAACAGGGCTTAGCCTGTACATTTTCCTCCTCTCCCTTCAAATTCAGCAGGCCTGCTAACACTTTATTGTTGAAGTATTTTTTTCAACAAATACTCCCACTGAATTATTCACTGTTGAGACATAAAAAGAGTTCAGAATATCTTTAATTTACTGGAGGGGGAAAAGTCTGAATTAAATGGTCTGTGTTTTGTATCTTGAACATGCTGACTTGAGATAATTTCAGGGCAGGATTTATTACTACCTAGTACTCCTTTGGGCTGGTGAAACAAATATCCAGATATGCTTCCAAGGAAAAAATAAGGCTTGGTTTAAAATGAAGTTTTCTGGTGATCCTATACAAACCACTTTCTTTCAACACTGGACCTTGCCATCTTCTCAAAACCCCTGATGAATACAAAGAATGCTTTTGTAGGACTGCTTTCACCTTTCTCATCACGTGGTGCTTAGGAAAGAAGAAGGAATTCTCAGGGGAAGATTTGTGCAGTGGTTGAATATGATGAAAAATCATGCAGTGCTTGTTTCCAACAATGAATATAAATGTCATGGTACCTAACTTAGAGGAGTGTTTGTCCACAAATTTCTTCTGCACCCTAATTTACAGAGCAAGAGTGGGATTCAGTTCTTCTGACATGGTTCTGTAGACATCATTTAGAGGCAGTGGAGAGAAACAAGATTTCTACATTGTGATTCATTGATCTGCTTCATTATGTCTTTGGATGAGATGAATCTCACCTTAAAAGTGCCTCCTTCTCTCCACGGACTGGAAATGGTTTCTAGGTGAGTAGCTCACTGCTTCACCACTAGAAGCACTTCTGTTTGTTAGTCTTCCCCTGTAAATAAGCACAACTAGACTCCTTCAGCTTGCACCCAGCCAACCAGGATGATGAACAGGGGACTGCTTGAAGTGCTGTTTGAGATCACATCCCTCTCTAGTTCTTACAATGTGCCTCTTTTAGGGTTTTACTTTGAATACAAAGCATTCTTTTGAAGTCATCCCACAGCTATTCCCCTACTAACTACTGAGCTTTGATATGCTTTGTGAAAGTCTGAGTCCATCACTGGCTCTCCTTCAGAAGGCACTAAGGCAGAAGATGCACTCCATAAATGCTTCTAATATGCTTCTATTGCTAATGTGTCTTCAATTCACAGGATCAGGCTAGAGACAGTTTGAAGAAATTCCCCATGAAACTTGCATATTATGGTTGACAAGTTCTCATATTCAACTGTTTTGCTACACAGCCATTTGTTTTGGATTCCACTTCTTCGTAATTAAGATACAGATGCAGATTTCTAAAATCTGTCCTACAGACACCTTTCTGCACTGATGGTTCACAGCCAGGAACTACTGCTTGAACACAGGTACCAATGCTACTAGCCTGGGATTATCTCTACTGCTTTATGGCTGGCAGAGCTGGCACAGTTCTGGTCCTGCCCTCTTCCATACAGAGCTGGGAGATGGCATCTACCAGAGACTGTGAACAGCAGGCAGCTTGCAAGCAGACAGGCATCTTCTGTGGGGGAAGAGTGCTCTGGCATGTGGCTGACAGCCATAACACGTCACATACCTTGGAGGCCAAAAAAACCTTGACCTGTTTTACTCACTGCAACAAACATGATCTTAGCAACTATAGCACTCTATGAGGATCAGGGAGAAATTGTCTATGACTGAAAGAGTTCTGCTCCCCTAAGTAGCTGCCCCAAAGAATAGGCAGCATAACAGAACAAGTGCCTCCCCTAAACTACAGACGGTGGTTTGGTCTCCCTCTGCAAAAGGAGAATCCCCTTAAGCAGAAGTCACATTTGAACCCAAGTCTCCCACATCCTAAATCAGTGTACTCACCACTCAGACCCTGAGCAAAAGTCAATTACCACCTCTGCTCCAGAAGAGCAGTTTTGTGTGGCATCCAATCATTTGTGGAGCTGCATGCAACTGTTTCCTCAGTGAAGCTGCAAAATGACATGTATGACACTGTAATTTATGGCCTTGAGGTGACATGCTGTAATGGCCAGAAAAAATACAGAGCCTAATTTTCTAGCCCTCCTGCTGTAATTCAGCATCCTGTTAATCCTTACCAAATGAACATCCCTGAAGAAACCGGCAAAGAAAAGCACAGTAGTTTTAGGCAAACTGTTGTTAAAACTACTTCATGTGGTTCAGACCAAAGGGTTTCTCAGCACACCCCAAATATAACACTTAGCTTAGGACCACTTTCATTAAAACTTGGGGCGCTTAAAAAGTTTCAGCATGCTCTGGTTATGCCAAACATGACCTGGCCTTGTCAGACACACAGGTCTCGGACTGTGTTTTCTTAGTCCTGCCACGAGCATCTACATTTGTGCATTTCCATCCGACCTTTGGCATGTCTCTGCCTTTACTCTCCACCTGGCAGTGGAGCGGCACTGCCTGGCACCCGGCGGTGCTCGGCCCTGGCAGCACAGATGGCCGGGCAAGCCGCGGGCGCGGTGACACGCTGGGGCAGCGGAAGGGAACTCCGTCGCTCGCTCCCGCCTCTTCGGCAGCGATTGCCTCCTGCGGGAGTCACCCCCGCTCACCTCC
>VZTN01015993.1:46888-74294 GCA_013400515.1 Erpornis zantholeuca
GTTCCTGCAGGAGCTGCCCTCTTTCCTGGTGCCCGCGCTGCTGCTGGCGCTGCGCAGCCCGCCCCGCCTCGAGCCGCTCGGCTGCCGCCTCCTCTGCTGCCTCTTCTGCTGGCACTACTTCTACAGGTACCGCCGCCGGGCACGGCTCCCTGCCGCCTCGCCTCGGGAAACTTAACCAAGGGGAGATGAGGGAGCGGGCGCAGCCGGAGCCGGGCGGGCGGTGGGGCCGGGGCAGGTCCTGCCTTCAGCATCGCTCCCTCCCGCGTCCGGCTGGCCATGAGCACCCCTGGACTCCGCATCTCTGCCCCGGCCCGGCCGCCGGGGGAAGGAGCAGGTGGTGCTTGGGTGCTTGAAGCAGGGGAGAGGATGGATGCTTTGAATTGTTCTCTTAGGGGAGGAAATAAAAAAAAAAGAAAATAAAAAAAATTAAAAAAAGAAGGTGTCGCTAAGCTGGAGCAAAGGTTTGGATGAAATTCATCCGGATTTTATGTAGAGGTACATAGGAAGAGCTTGCTGCGAGCAGGAGAAGCGCCGCATGTGCAGCGCCGGGAGCGGCACCGGCCGCCAAATCCAGGCGTGGGAATGTGCGAGAGGATGGCGGAGAGCAAAGGCACAGCAGCGCACGGCTCTGCTCGCAGCGCAGGGCGAACAGGCACCGCCGGCTTGCTGAGCCACCGCACCAAAGTTGGCTCTTTAGGCTCCATTCGTCTTTCGCACTTCACTACCAGAGTTCCAATTTATGTTGGAGCTTTTTTTCTTTTAATATATTTTCTTTTCAGAAATCTGGTCTTGTCAGAGTCAACGAATGCTGTAACTCTAGTTAATTCTGTATTTATTAATCAGGACCTCAAAGAAATAGTACAGTTTTCAACCAGTTTTGGTGATAATTTTGAAGAGACATAGCTCTACAATTGTCACCCGGTTCTGCAGTCAGTGGGACTTGTTTCCGGAGAATATCACCAGAATCCATCTTCTGCTCCACTTCCATTTTCTGTGGAGTTCCTTTATGAGGAATTTGAATTTTAGCTATCTGTTTATGGAAAAAAATTTGCTTTTATTCACATGTGGCAAGTGCATGTGAAAATGCTATGCCATTATGTAGGTAAGAGCTATGTAACTTCTGAGCCAAAACCTTGACTTGATTTGCCATTTTTCACCACGATTCCTACTTTAGTTTTTTTAGTTTGCTTCACAGGAATAGAAAACATTCTTGTCATATTTGATCAGAAATTATTATTTGCTACTCAACCAAAATAAATATATTGAAAATCCAGTTGCAGCATCTCTACATATAGGGATAGAAAGTCGAGGATGTTGTTGAGAAATTGAAAACAGAGAATGGTTTACAGTGCTAAAGCACTAGTTTGGACACATGTTTGTTATCACTACCATTGTCTTTGCTGCAGGAGTCAGCTGGAGGACACGCCCATAACATATTTGGCTTCCAGATGGTTAGATGTATTGATTATATGTAGTTATACAAAATTTAGTTTAATGCATTCTGTTATTATCAAGAATTTCTGATTGTTTGAGAAACACAACTATCAATGAACACCACTAGACAACTGCAAGAAATGTTACCCTACCTGTCAGTATGCATACATCTATTGAACCTCTGGCTCCTTTTCCAAACTTACTGCTGGACTTATGCAAAAGCACTGTGTTTTCATATGTTTTCTTTCCCAGACAGTTCGGCGATCTTCTCCTTTGTCGCTGGAGTACACTTTTTCTCTTGTAAGAGTAAAAGCCCTCACTTCAACCAAGTTTGTATAAAACTTTTCTTTCTAATACAGCGTGTTACTCCAACATTATTCTCAGAGTCTGCAGCCCCATCTCACACAAGCCATTCTGACATTCCACTGAATCAATTAATATTTGAAATGCTGTATTAAATATTACTACTCTACTGTCATGTAAAAGAGCAGCAAAATTGCAGAATAGAAGTTTTTCTGGGTTTCACCTGACAATACTATGGGACAGGCAGGTTCTTTGAGAGATCCTTGGTAAAATGACCTGTGGCCACACAGTTGGTTATGATTTTAGAGCTTTATTGACAACACTAAATCTGCACAGATAATTGTTATCTACAATTTCTAGCAGGTAGGATAATTTATTGCTACAGAGAATTTTTTAGCCACTAGCATAGTTTACAGTTAAACAGAATTTGTGCAGCTTTCTTCTTTTCTAGACTTTTTAGTTACTTGGACGTTCTGAAGGCTGGGTCAAATTCTTAGCAATCAGTAAGTGACACAATAACTGTAATCTGGATTAAGCCTTTAACTACAAGGAAGGAACTTAGTCCTTGGAGGAAGAAGGCAACAATGGAGGAGACTTCCCTGACCACAGGGGATTCACAGGTTTTGCCATCCAGCATCAGCTCCAGTCTAAGCCCACTTGCAGCTCCTGGATTTTCTAGGCAGTATCTCATGGGATATTAGGCTTCCCTGTTCCATACTGAGTGCCACCACATCCTAGTGACAATGCTGGCAGGCAAGCTGTCTTATTGCAGTGCTGAAAAAGGGGTAGAAAGAAGTGCACTTACCTATTATGTGTGCTTGCATATTACAGCTGTTTGCCTATAAAATGACATTGGATAAATTATATTACCAAGGGGTGCTGGTCACACTGGATAAGAACATTTCATTGCCATACAGTGTTTGACAAGAGGTTCAGTAGTTTGACATGTCAGGCTCTAGCTTGATTTTATGTTTGTTTTTCCTTTTTTTCAATTTATTATCTTTACTTGGAATAATCTAACAAGAGTTTTAAATACTTTTCTCATTAAACTTGACTGCAAGGATAATGAATAAAGCATTAAATCGATCAATAGTAAATTTGCATTTACCTAATGGATGTAGTCTACTGCATTCTCTGACTTTAAAATTTTGAAATTAATAAAGGTGTTCCACTCTTAATTATAAATGTATTTTGTTAATTCACTCCTGCTTTTACTACATCTAATATCTGTACTTAAGCATTCCTCTATGTTTCATATAAACAGTTTCTTTGTATATTGTTGCATAATTTAGTGACTTATTTCTCTCCACAGGGAAGCTTTTATAATTCCTAATTTTGTCTCATCTACTATAGCAAACATACATGAGGAAGGGAAGTTTTCATTAGGGGTATTCTTAGAAGGGCATTATAGTCCATAATGGAGAAACATAGATTTTGAAAAGGCTACTGTGCTTAGCTCTTCTACCTTCCTTTATGTTCTAGCCAGCTGTGTTGCCCCAGTAGCTTCTTTTAGACTGAAGCACATATTTCAGAGTAACTTCAAGGCTTGAAGTGAAGACCCCAGAAGATGAAAAATCCATCATGTTTTTAGTGGAGAAATCCAGTATTTTCTTTGGTAGTGTTCTCTTCCGAATCCTTTCAACCTTACTTAAACATGTTTAAAATATCTTGCTTAAATTTGACTGATCTTGATTTTCTTCCAGTGGGCCTTGCTCCTTCTATCCACCCTGTGCTAATTTAAAGCTCTCTGTAGTATCCTTCAGTATTTTCTTACCATGATATCACTTACACAGTACTGGATCATGTTTTAATTTGCTTATTACAGACCTGTCAAGTCCTCTGTTAGCATTAGTTTGATCCAGATAATATAGGAGCACATGATCGTATTTCTGGTGCATAAATGACTGCATATGATATGGTATTTATGCTGAATTTATGGGTTTGTGGAGGATTTATGCCAGATACAGGGGAACAGGCATTACCTGATCTGACACAGAGTTAGAGCAGTGCAGACACATGATACTTCATCCAACATGAAGTTGGTCAGGATAAAATTACCTTTTCATAAATTTAGGAACAAGTTTAAGCCAGCATAATTAACTTGTCCTGCTTTTGGACATGGTGTCAAATAGCTACAATATTTTTTATTTGAACGGAGGTATCCTAAACTAGATTTATAATATCACTGAACCACAGCAGACGGCCTTCAGTGCAAGACTTTTTTTTCCCCTCTCAGTCCTTAGATAATTTTTGTGGCTTTTTTCCCCCTCTCCTCTTTCTCTATATCCATTTTAAAATGAAGACATCAGTGTGTGATGTATAATACAGTACCAGAGTTGTAGTAGCCTGTCTAGAGAGAACATTACTTTTGTGTTCCCCCATGCTACTCTGATGTTTACAGACTGGGAGAGCGCTCTTCTGTTTGGAGTCATAGAGGGACATCCTGTGTTTCCACACTACTTAGAACACTCTGGAGCTGGTGTAACGAGGATTGTAACCAAGGTTACAATCTATTGCTCCTTATGAGTGGTTTTTGTCTGTGTCACTGTATTTCTTTGATTTTAAAGTAAATTTTTTATACAGGCACACTGCTCAGAAATGCTGTCCTGCCCACGTTAATATTCACAGTTGTCTAGAATTTGTGCTGTGTGCCAGCTTAATCAGTGGTAATATTTACTGTCAGGTTCTTAAGGAATATGCTGGAGTTTTGAAAGGACCACCCTAACCGTGTTCTGGAAGCTGGGCTAATGCCGATGGTGCCTCATTTAGAAGGACTCCAGAGGACCTCTCTGCTTGCCTGCAGGAGCCTTGCGAGCCAGTTCTGGCAGGTGCCGTGCCCCATCTAGCCCTCTGCTGACAGGGAAAGGAGAGAGTCCCCTGGGTACCGACTGCTGGCCAAAGAGCCAGCCCTCCCCTAGTGCTGCCCAGAACAGAGATTTGCTGCCCCAGAAGATTCAAGAGGGAGGTGGCTGGAGCCAGGAGACCTTCCCTCCATCCTGCCTTGTCCAGTGTCCCGTGGTGAACTGTGACATCAGCACGCTTTCTGCCTTCTCTGCCACCGCTAGGCAGCAGCCTCTCTCTTCGTGGCTTCGAGGAAGGGCTGAAGGCAGGCTGCTGCTGCTGCTGCTGCTGCTCAGGGGAGGAGGAGGAAGGGAAGAATCCCACCCCCGGCCGGTTTGGCTGCTCTCCTCAGTTCAGCCAGCTCTTTGTGTCTCAACGCGCGCTTTTATTAGCATGGTGTGAATTTCATCAAATTCAAATGCTCTCTGGGGCTAAAGATAACATTCTTAAAAAAAAAAATCTAAATCTGAGTTTTCGTGTCTTTTAAGTAAGTTCATAGCTTCTTCACTTTCACAAGGTAGGTTCTGTGATGGTAGGGGCCCCCAAAAGTGATGGGGTGAGAAGGCAGAAAAAAGGAAGAAGAAAGTGAGAAAAGAAAGGATTGCCAAGTCTGCCATCTGCATATGCAATCTCCACGGAAAGCTGGTTAGGAGCTGAAAACGATGAGTGGTGTAAGATGTGTGTACAGGAATAATTCTTGTGATAAATGACTTACAAAGCATTTTACTTTGAAATGTGGTTTGTATTACAGCCTTTCCTGCTAGAGGGGCTGTGCTGGGAGTGCCAGCAGAGGCCCTCAGGTGGTGAGGAGAAACCCGTTTGCTGCCTTTCCATCTTGCAATCCTGCTTCAAAAACCAAAGGTGGGGAAGACAACATGAGGCAATGAGAGCAAGCCTTTGCAATCCAATTCCATATTAATCTTAATGCTGCATTTCCCTTGCCAGTGAGGAAGACAGGGTGGCGAGGAAGCAGAGGAGGTGCCACCATGCACAATGGCAGCAGGGAAGGCCTTTTGCCACTGACTTACAAAGCTATTCCTGAAGACAGGGGTATGAAAGACAGGGTGCTGCATTTGCCCCTTCTGTGCTGCCCTTAACAGCTGGGGCACAAGCAATTTAAAGAGGCATTTCAGTTTCAAAGACTGCCTAGAATTACATTTATTTATTTATTTTCTTCGCTTAGAACTTTGTTTTCAATCAAATCAAATCTTAGTTTTCTATTTTACTCTGATAATATATTAACAAACCAAACTTCTGTTTTCATTTCCAAAGTGCACTGAGGTGAATCTGAAAGACATTAAGTAAGGTTGCTCTTTGTGGTGCAGCTGGATCCCTAAACTCCTCTGAGTGGAGGGGACCCATTTGGTATGCCTGTACTTGGTTTTCTACAAATTGACATATTTCTAAAAAGATCAGGGAACACAGAATTTTGTGGCAAGAGAATGAGAAATGAGGAGATTTGAAAAGTGCATCCTTGCATAAGTTTTTAGTACTTCTTTTGGCCAGTTCCCCTCTCTCTGAAACTTAGCTGGAGGCTCTCCCTCCCCCCTGGCTCTGCAGCATGCAGTGTCTGCCTGTACTGCCTGGGTGGTCAGGCAGGTGCTGTGTGTACCCAGACATACCTGGACTGGCCCTTTTCTCAAGTAGGAGTACCTACTTGTGATCAATAAGAAAAGCAGCTCAAGGCTCCAGGAAAAAGCAGATGGATGGAGGCTCCAAATGAGTAAGTCATTTATAAATTAATTTTCCCATCATTTTTACATTCATACAGAGTTTTAGTTATGTTTTTTGAAACATGAAGTGGATAAACAGAAAATAGATTAAGTTTGAAGGATACTTATATATTCAGGTATATACTGAATATATATTACTTATATATTCTCCTTGCTAGTAGTGAATATAACCAGACCAGATAACGATCACGAAATCCAATAGATCCAATCAAAAAATTATTTTTCCCCCCCTTATTTTATCCTTTGGTCTTAGAAAGTCACCATTCTTAAGTGTCAATAACTAAAGACATTTCTATCTTTGGCCTCTTGAGACCTCTATCATTAATCTCCCAACACAAAATATGCAGGTATTTGACAAGTAAAAAATCCTGTTCTCTTTTCCTTCCCCTTGATGCTTTGGAATAGACCCTGACCAGATTCCTGTTGGCCTTCACCAGCTACACAGTAACACATTTGCATCCTCTCTCCTGCTGTTTGGACTTGGCAGTAATTCTAGATTTGTCAGCAATATCCCTAACAGAGGCTGACCATTTGCTCTGCCTCTTCTATGTATTCCTTGCTCCCCAGTCATCCCAGTGCATTTCAGTAATGCTAATATATAATTTCTTCTCTTCCATGAAAATACTAGATTCATTGCTACTTTTATCCAGGTCCCTCAAGTTAAGGTATGAATAGCCAACAAAAGAGTCTCTTTATATGCTTTGGCTCAGAATTGTAAAATGCTCACGCACCCAGTGCTGGTGTGGAATTTGCTTCCTTGCAGGCTTCTCTAGCATTATGAAATGTTAGAGATTCCTAATTCTGCTCTCAAAATAGAATACTATCTGATTGCCTCCCTAACAATTAGCACAAATAATCCTATCTATACACTCTTTTCCCAGTGGAAAGTGGGCTAACATTACAAAAACCTGTAGTTTTTGCCCATCCCAAATTGTACCCATGTGATTTTTCCTTTTGTCTCTTGGTCTGGAAGATTTTCTGCAGAGGTAACTTAAGACTTTTATCTTCCTTCATTCCTTTTCAAGATAACATGCCTCTTAAGAGTATCTTTATATCTGATGCTAATTTGTGCTATTTTGTTTTTAGCAAGCAGCTTTAAATGCACTAAAGGAGTATTCATGTCTGCTCTCAGACTTCATTGTTGCTGTTAAGTACAAAATGACCTGGTGGGTGTCAGTCCAGCTTCTCTGCAGAGAACTGTCCAAACCCCCGAGTCCCAGCCACCAGGACCTCACCAAGGCACAGGAGGGCTCCTCTGATCTCACTTGTGTGAGGTTTGAGCCCACTGAGGAAGTTAAAGCACTTGCTATCCTGTGAACTTAAATCCTTACAGGACAATAACATTCTGAGCTCCAAACTCCACTGGGCTTTGGTAAGACTTGTGAGGATGTGAAGATCTGGATGTGCATTACCACTGCTCCTGCTGTTGATATCAGAAAAGCAAAGTTATAAAGGGTTATACTGAGACAAAGAGCGAGAAAAACTTTAGGAGTTTCAATAAATGTTTTTACTTGAAAATAGTAATGCTTTTACCAAACAAGAAAATTACTTGTTTAATCATGAGATGTCTATAGTATTCCCTTATTGGAGCTACTATTTTAAGTAGGAAATAAAAAGCTAGAGGTTCACTCTATATGCCCAGTAGGAAATTTGTGATGGATCTTGTTCCTCCAAGATCCACAAATATGGCGTTTTTTTATTTCTTATCATAATAGAGGCAGCCATTAGGTAGGACTTTTTTACCAAGCCAATAAATACTGTTTGACAAAAGGACACACTTTAATAAGCCCCTTTGAGTACTCAAAAGCTTACATAATTAAGTAATTTGCCAGTGTTATGGAGCTCAGTTAAGAAAACTAAAATGGTGAAATAACTTCTTAGTAGTATGATTATAAATCAGTGTCCATCCCAGACATTGCGTATTTCCCTTGATGTAAGTTATATTCTTGGTATCTCCTTCAAAATTAAAGTACTTTTGGTCAAGAAGGATTGTGATAAAGAAATACTCTCAAACTTAAA
This sequence comes from Erpornis zantholeuca, assembly GCA_013400515.1. Taxonomy (NCBI): domain Eukaryota; kingdom Metazoa; phylum Chordata; class Aves; order Passeriformes; family Timaliidae; genus Erpornis; species Erpornis zantholeuca. The sequence goes on from VZTN01015993.1 coordinate 55,219, forward strand.
TCAAGAGACTATTCTTAAGTTATGCACCTCAAAGTGTCCTTCTCTGTCTAGAAATTGGTCTAAATGTGGCAGGTGAATTGATCAGTAGGGTGATCCTTACTGAATTTGGTCAAATAATTCAATTCATGTACATCTACACTGATTTGAATGTAAGAGCTGTATTACTCTTTGCTGACCACTCATCTGACATGCTAATTATTTTTGCAACATCTCATTGGAACAACAATAGCAATGAGATTATTTTGTTAAAAAAGCCCAACAAAACAAAACCAATAAAAACTGAGTTAAAATATTCCATGCAGAGAAATGGTAAAAGTCAATTCATAAGAAGAAAAAACAGTATCTTTTTCTACAGGTCCAAATTTAGTTTAAGAGCCAGCTAAATTCTACCTAGCTGTGAGCTTTTGAAGCACCAGTTGCTACTGTATTAATACCTAAGGATGGGGAGAAAGTTTCACCATTCCTAGAAATGTGTATCCACATGTGACCTTCAACAACAATGAAAAAAAGGTCCTGTTTGAAGGAAGCAAGGTTTGACCTCCTACTTCCTAACTACTCTTTATGAATATGTAGTAGAGTAGCAACACCCACAGTCAGCTTTAGCCAGATGTAAGATACTGCTTTGCTTACTACAGTGCTAGACCAACTTAATCCAACACCTGCCATGCTGGGAGACAGCCTCCCAGAAATGGCTCTGGAAAATGTCACCTTAGCAAGGCTGTCTTCTAACAGATATGTTGTCTGCTAGAGCAAGAAGGTTTGCCCAGGTGAGATGCTAAGGAACAGGTCAGCTCCCAGGCAGGACTACGCTGAAGCAGATCTTGAGGCAGAGTGACAACCTGCAGCTCTTTGACATAAAGATGGGCTGGGTGACATTCCTACAAAGCCAAGTCTCCTTGATCTAGGTTGTCATGCCATCATTCAGGATAGGCAGGAAGGCTACAGAGAGCTCTGAATAAGTTATCTAGGTTGCCCAAAGAAGTATAGTCACATTAGCATGGTCTCCTGCTAGAGATGAACATGAAAATGCTTCTGGACAGTGTGGTCCTAAGCAAACTTTCCAGTGACTCCTGTCACACATCTGGGGTAGGACAATGTTTAGACCTCTATAATTCTGTTGTTCCTGAGAAAGGAGAGGAAGAAACGTCAAGAAATGACAGAGAGGAAAAAAAGTACTTACATTATTCTATTGAGAATCTATTCCGATTGCTTCTCTTTAGGATCATTTAAAAAAAAAAAAAAAAGAACTATTAAAGCATTCACATTTTAAAACTTGGCCCAGATTAGGGTTACTAAAGTGAGACACGTTGCTGGCTCTTCCTACGGAAAGCAATTTAAACTTGGCGGAGTTGTGTGAGAAATGCATTTGTATCTGTTCAAACATGAAGGTCGTCAGCTAACATTTTTAGAGTCTGTTCCTCTGGTTCATCTGAGGCTATGAGCAGGACCACAGTGCACCAACCTGCAATCCGGCCAAGTATGGTCCAGGCTGGCACCATAGGGACAGAGCAAGGCTCTTCTGGCTGCTAGGATAATCAACAGGGAAGAGGAGATCTCCTAGCTGGAGTTCTGGCAACATGGATTAGGAAAAATAAAACAAACCTGTCCTGAATGAAGAGAAATAAAAACCACTGTGAGGTTTAGAGTCAGGGCTACAAGGTGGGAAGAGATAGAAAGGTCAGGTGAAAGAGCACAGGAAGAGACAAGTAGGAGAGTTGTTAGAAACAGCTAGGGCAGTAGTGGGGCAGGAACGAGAAGAAAGGAAAGGAAAAGGTCATGATGTGAGAGGGCAGTATCCAGGTATCAAGAGATGATACTCACACTGTACTGAGTGATTCACTCAGCAGCTTTCAATGTTAGGAAATCTTTTGACATATTTTGTGAGGAAACAGAGATGATTGTGACTCAGAGTCAGCCCATGGCAGTTTTTCCTTAGGGAAAAAAAATGGCTTCTAAGTCCTCTGATCATTTTAATATAAGCAAGAAACTCAGGACCTGACCTGATCTCTTCAAATATTTTTCCTTTCTATGTGTATGTACTGCCATGAGTGCCATGAGATCACAGAGGCTCAGTATATTGGCTGGATATAATCTGACTAAGATGTAATGTCAAATAAGGATAGATTACCAATCGTCTGTCTTCTTTTGGTCATTTCTGAGGCCCACATGGACAATTTATGGAAAATAATGACACTTTATCTGCTAAGTGCAGTTGTAAGAGCACAGATCCGTGCATCCTTGGATTTTGTGCCAGTTTTCATGGAGATGCATCCTTCTGTTCTGCTTACAATCTCAACTTTTGTGAACTCTTAGAACTCTCTCCTCCAGTGGAGCAAGGAATTTTTTGAAGTGCACAGCACAGTGTCTGATGAAGTTACTCTGGCATGTATTTCACACTTTTGGCAGACTCCCACAGTTTAGCAATAGGAACAAAGTGATCTGTTTTCATAAATATCAAGTGATTATTTCTGAAGAAGAAAAGAGGGAGATACCTTTGGCTGGCTAAGGCTCTGTCACACTATTTCTTAGCTAAAACAACAAATATTCTCATAATCCTGAAGAACTGTTGCCCTTTAGATACTATCAAGTAGTAGAGGTAATCATGAAGCAGTGTGAGATCTGCACATTTGTCATCACCACGATCCATCTAGCCAAGCTGAACTTTAATCACCATACAAGTAGTCCTGGCCTCTAATCCCCATGAAAGTACATTTCTGGACCAAGTTTAATTAGGGTTTCAACTGTGATAGCTGGCCTGATGCTGAGTCCATCAGAGCCTCTCTCTGACCAAAATAGCTCTAAGTTCCCATTCCCAGGCAGTTCCTGGCCACACACAGTCCTCAAATTTTCTTCACATTCCTGATGGGTATTTGTCTGGTCTGTCCTTAACAATTGTTGCTTATTGAGACTCCTGGTATGTTCCAATGCTTCACTGTCTTTCCCTAATTTCTAAGCTGCATTTTCTATACACCTGTTTAGGCCTATTGCTTCTTCTTGTCTGAACAGTAATACTTGTAACACTTGTAATACTTTGACTCAGAGTCCTGTCTATCTGTAACAGCAGGAGACAGGACTCATTTCGGTATATAACTTAGGTAACCCTATTTTCTTGAAATAGGTTTGTTTGTTAACTATTCCTTGATTGGATATCTTAGGAGAGGGATGGCAGGAGCAGATGATATCCTCTCTTCAAATTTTTATGCTATCTCACATGCCAACGTTATAAGTAACTTGGGGTTTCCTGGTTTAGAGGATGTTAAGTGGCTGCAAAACTGTTTGAAAAATTATATCAAGGAATAGTTAACAATTGGTTACTATCAAACTAGAAAGATCTTTTGAGGTAGGTTCTGCAAAAGATTTTTCTGGTACTACTCAGGAGTTTTTTCATTAATATTATGTCCCTGGGGGGGGGAAAATATTTACAATGTTTGTCGCTGACACAGCTCTGAGACATGCTGAGCACACCAAGAATGAAGGCCAGAGTTTAGAATAGTCTTGAAACACTTGCTTGATAGTTTTAAAACAGTTGATTTAGTTCAGTGAAGTCCTTCACTCAACAAACCTATTTCAAGAAAATAGGGTTACCTAAGTTATATACCGAAATGAGTCCTGTCTCCTGCTGTTACAGATAGACAGGACTCTGAGTCAAAGTATTACAAGTGTTACAAGTATTACTGTTCAGACAAGAAGTCTATCAGGCTGTGCATTCTGCACTCCACTAACTTGGCTGTGCAGTGTCTGAGGACAGACTGAGTTTGCAGGGGATGACACTGATTTCAGCAGGGATCTGTACAGGGGACATATTTCCTTTCCTCTATTAGCTCCACTTTACCTTCTTTGGTGATGAAAGAGAAAAGTACTTGAAAAGCAAACCCTCATCTTTCCAATGAATATGCCAAGTTTGACAAGGGATGGTGAGAAAACTATTAATATCTGGTTCATCTGGCTCTTGTTGCAGTTGCCTTTGGTTATGGGCTGTCGATCAATCCTTCCCTTTGTTTAGTTCAGCTCTCATTCTGATCTCCTTTCCACAGTACAAACAAAAAGGAAAAAAATAAGTGGTTAGCTAATAGCAAATGAGAATAAAATAATATTTTTAATTAAGAATATTTCAAATCTATTTGTTGTTTATACCAAAATGGAAACATTGGAGAAACAAATATTCTGGCACAAATGTATACTGAGTGTAATTTGCTGATGGATTATGACTTGCTGAGGCAGCTTGTTAATGCACCAAACCAAACAATTCTGTTCTTGGTGTCCCTTTAGAAAATGCATAATAATTGAAGTATAGTGTTTTGTTCCTATATCTGCAAAACCAGTAGAAAAGATAGATGTTTTTCATGATTCAAGGCCTTTTTAATGGAAGAATTCTTTGTTGGTTCTGTCTGGATGCTGGTAGTCGCTGGGAGATCCCAGATTTTCTAGTGACATTTTCAGAAATAATAGAAGAAAACCAAGAGGAGTAATGAAGTAATTTATAAACAAAATTGCAAAACACTTTTGAAACCTGGCCGCTGCCGCAGTGAATTTAGAAGAGCAAAAATGTTTGCCTTGGAGTCAATCCTACAAAATTCTTCTCTACTAATTAAAACCAAATACCGTTTTTAAGGTCCTATTCCTTTCCTTTTTCTTCATTTATTTTCCAACTACTTCTATTTTATTAAATATAGCAGATACTATTATAGATAATGGTATCTGTATGCAATGTGAAGAGGACTAAGCTTTATCCCTAAACTGTATTTATCCTTCTTACTTTGCTAAATGCACAACATGCTTAAAGTTTATATCGATCAATGAGGCATTACTGAATAGTTCTAGATGATCAGAATGTTCAGGTGTTTATAATGTTGGAACTGAGTGTTACATAGCTCAGATTCCTTACATTTATCCAAGGTTAAATGCTTCACGGGTTTTTTTTCCCAGCAATGATTGACAGTGATATAGAAGCAGCATTCTATTTTTAGCCTTTCCCATCAGATACACATGATTTTGAAAATAGTTTTTCCTATAACCCCCCTTTATTCAAATGCAGTTGCAAGCAGCTGAGCTTTTCTGACCCGTCACCAAGGTTTCAATCTGAAATCTGTATTTAGCTCCGTGGCTACAAGTCAAGTGCAGTTGCTGATTCCTTGACTGTTCTGCAAGTGCTGTCATCCACGGTGTTGGCCTTCCTGGCACAGCAAGTTCCACACTGGAGCTTTACTCATAAATGCTGGTGTTAAGCAACTGCTAATCTATTCTAGGGAGTTTATCATCTTTGAGATGTTCAGTTTGTATAAAATGTTAGATGAGTCATGAGACATTATGAAACCCTGAAGGTATCACGCTGGATTAGAGCAGAGGTCCTTCACAGTCAGCACTCTCTCTTGGCAGAAGCCAGTGTCAGATCATTCAAAACAAAATGCAGTAAGTGATGGTCAATTGTCCTCAGGAGCTGCTACTTTCTGCCTCTCTTCAACAGAATATAATTTATATGAAATATAAAAATTAATATTAATTCCAAACCTTTGTCTTCTCTTTTTTAAAGAACCTACCTTTGTCTGTAATTTCTGATTATCCCCCTTCTCTCAGTCCTACCAAGATCTTTACTTCAGTGTTTTTTCTATATTACATTTAACAGAAATTTCATTGCATTCAAACTAACTTCCTTTCAGTATTATCACAACTGTTGTTAACACCTATTTGGCTCTCCTAAATAAATCATTTTCTAGTATTGTGTTTTGTTTTTTATCTCAAATAAATTTATTCTTGTTAATCATCAGTACAAGGTCAGCAGCCCCCATGGTTCAGTATGGCAGTCTCTTGCAAGTCTCTTCTCATGTTGCCACTGAATCCTACCGCATTTCTGATGTCTTTGCATTAAATCAGTGCTGCCCAGACTTTCTCTTTTCCATTGCCCTTCTTCTCAAGAACTCCTTGAAACCCAATTTTGGTGACCTCTGTCTCAGGGTTTCCTCAGTCCTTCTCCCATCCCCTGATCAGATGTGTGCCTCTATCTCTCTTGCCCAAGAAAGATGAGTTTTCTCCTGCCAGAAGTCTTCATCCAGCCCTGGACCTCATACTAAGAAACCACATAGAAAAACTGTCCCTACAAACAGGCTTCAGGTTGGACGAACCTCTGAAGTGAAACACAAACATCCCAAGGATTGTAGATTGATCCAACTTTTTTAGACAGAAGCCTCAGAAATGAACGTGATATGGCAGGTTTAGTATAGTTTTATACAGCCGAATCATAAGATTTTCAATAATATATCTTTCGTGTTCCTTAAATTATAGCCATCAGAAGCTTGTCCACAGATCTTTGGAGGAACATGGACGTAGGGTATTTTGTACACGGAAAAAATATTGCTCTCTTGGAAAGGAGAGCTCTTTCCAACTTTGTTTTTGTCATCACTAGATAAATAAATCTGCATGATTAAAATAAAAACGTAGTTCTCTTGCTCCCCTCACTGGCTCTGTTCAATGATTTAAGATGAGCTTACAAACCAGGCCATGGTCCAGGAAGTGATTACAGTTATCTGATGGTTTCACATTGTCCCAGTGATGCAGGAATGAGGAACATTCCTGCCCCTGCCAGGAAGGTGTGCCCTGCAGCCAGGGTCATCCAGTGGCACACACAGCCCCTGCACACCTTGCACTGGTGGCTCCTCAGGCAGCTGTAGCTGGATATCAGCTCCAGAAAAAGAGCTCAGCTCCTGAACTTATGGCTTCCTTACATCAGGAGATGAGATACAGCAGCAATGCGGGGGATGAGACCTGCTGTCTGTCCTGCACCTGCAGTGGGTATTGCCAGAGGCTTAATGGGCAGTCTGTGATTCCTGCCTGCTGGCATTGCTAGTGTGTCACCTGGGTGCAGCCCAGATTTTGTTCCCGAGTTTGTGACAGAGCATGTCTCACTGCAGACCCTAACAAAAGGGACATGGTCTACCCTGCACAGCACAAATAGCTGCTAATAACCTACTTTTTGTCTAAATATTCCTGGCTGATGACCTTCTCAGATTGTTGCAGAGTAAATGGGGAAGAGAAGGGTAAAGCATGTCTGGGTAGGATGTTTGAGGAGAGGAATATGATAGGCGAGGAGGTTCTAGGTGCATTGTGATGCTGGGGCACTTGTAGATATCATGAGGAAGGAGAGTTAAAATGCTTCGTTTTGCTTTTGAAAGTATTTTGGAGTATTTTGTTTTACTTTCCCTTTAAACTGATAGCATATTAGCCTGATGCTTGGAACTGAACATTCATCCATTACATGTGTTTAAACCCAGTCTGGGATAACTGAAAATTTTTAATTGGTCATAGGAAAATTAGGTGCCAGATTGTGTCTTGATGTGGACTTGACAGTTTTCTCCTATAAATATTCAATGAGAATTAGTGTAACACAACTCAAATATAGTGAAAATTTAAAATTACCTCAGATTATTCACAAATAACCTACAGGATGGGGCTCAGAAAGTATGTGCAGACTTCAGCAACAGATGTCTTTGGGACATGTAATTTGACATCCATAACTCTCCAGAATAATTACAGGCTTTGTGTAAGCCATCATAGTCACCCCGAATAAAAGTCCATCATGTCTGTGAACAACTTGAGCCTTTGTCCAAGTGGTCAGCAGTCCCCTGGTTATGTGATTCCAGTGATAACCTATGGCAAAGACTCCTATGATGTTAATTGTTGGTGCAAAGAGAACTGTGTAATCTCCCCAGGTTTGGACACCAATCTTTTTAATCTGTGCACAAGACAGATCAAAAGTAAGTTTGTGGTTTCATAGCAGGCAAATCCTCTCACATCTGACTGGTCTGTAGTCAGTGTAACACAAATCATAGTATATCTTATCACCTGAGATACATGTATTTGTACAAATAAGAAAATGAAAACACTCCCATAAGGAAGGAGGTGCAGCAGAGTCTAGAGAGCTGTTCTCTGGCAGAGAGGTATTCTTTGTTTGAGAAGGTACCAATAATGGGTGAGAACTGCAGACAGCACTTCAGCAAGGAGATTTCAGGGGGTGAGAAAAGGGACTGCAACATGGGCCCTCGATGGAGCAGGGTCTCACCTACTTCAAGACCTCTGCAGCAATGGCACAACACCCACGTGTCTGTGGAGGGTTTTTCAGTGTCAGCTCAGTGTTCTCATGGGCTGGCAGAGCCCCAAGGGCAACCCCATGGGCTGCCCTGCCCTGAGCCACCAGCCCTCCTCAGCTTTTGTATGTCTGGGTGGGACAAGTGGGGAACCAGAGCATGTGGAGCACAGACTGTGGGGAATTGGCTCTCAGGCACCGTTTGGTGTTGGTTCATCCTCACCAGGGATTCCAGGGCAGGTCCTGCCCCACATGGTCCAAGGAGAACCAAAAGATCCCTGCAGGGACTTGGAGCATTGCTGGTCAGGAGAAGTCCATAACTTTCTTCTGGAGGCTGGCCAGGGTCAGAGGGGATGGGCCTGGGCACTCAGACCATGCCCCAGCATGAGTAGGACAAAGTTGGGTTATGGCCAGCACCTGCCTTCAAGGAGAAAGGCACCATATCACCCCTTCCCACCTTGCAATCTTTTTGATTCCCGCTCCTTTGTTCACCCTGGTTAGACCCAGAAGAAGGCCTGGTGGGAGAGGCATAGATGGACAGACACAGCAGGAAGCTGGTGACCCACAGGCTTGGAGGGAGCCAGGTGTACCCCACCCTTGGCCCCTCAGAGTGAAAAATGAGCTGCTGCTGTCTGACCTGCTCCATCTAGACCCTGGAGAAGAGAAGACACAGCAGGAGCATAAGCATCTCTGACAGACAAGCTGTTGGAGGACTAATAACCTACTCTTAGTGGATTATAGTAACATTTGTGAAAAGATTTCCACCTTCTGTGGAAAGAAGAGCAAACCCATACTTTCCCTTGGTTTAGGTGTATCTCTGGAGCTTTCAAGAAGCTGGACTAATACCTTTAAGATGAAATTTGATGTGATGTCAAATGATTTTCTCTTAAAAAGTTCTTCTTTTGGAAAACAAATTATGGGGAAGAAAATGAATAATTCATTATTCATTCATTTAAAAAGAAGCTGTTGGCAATGGTTTAGTCAGATGCAGTGCCTTTGGCTGGTAAAGATAATAAAGGAGTAATGAATTAGTCATCAATACTGCACTGAAAGTAAAAGGTCAAATTTGTCATTGGACTAAAACCAAAAGGCCAGATTTGTTCTGTTATTCTAAAACGGTGGTCTTCGAATCTTTGATTTTCACACTGCAAAATAGTTCCAGCAGAGTTGCAGACTCTTCCATGGAATATGTAAACCTATTAAATGCCCCTGCTTTATCTCTGCTGCTTTTAAAATCTCATAAGGAATAGTTTGTGCACCCTCAACTAACCATGTGCTGACAAGTGCTGCATTAAAACAAATACTCAGGACATTGTTCTGATACAGAGAACTGAACCTGGCCTCTGGTTTTACAGACTCACAGAGATAACCTTTGGGAATATGTTCCACAACAAAGATTCTTGGATGAAATCCTGACTTGGATTGTCCAAACTGCTATGAGGCAGGACTACAGTGATACCAGGATTTTACTGCCTCAACAACTAAACAAAGCTGGTACCTCCTGGCTCCCCTGACATTGTACTTTTACTTTGCATGCAGATTCTTTCTGTCCTGTATCCACTCCATGGTAGAGAGGTCTGTGGCCTCCTGTTACTTCAGGATAAGCCACCTTTCAAGGGCCTATAACCTCTATCCTGCAACAGCAGCATCAGCAAGCAGCATGGAAACAATCAGCTTTTCTGGGACCTGAGAAACTTCTGTTTGCATCAGCTGTAAAAAACTCAGAGACTCTTAAACCTAACTGGTTTTGACAAAGGATAAAGCAGTGCCAGTCCTACTCGAATCTGTTGTATAAATTCACCTCCTGAACTCACTCTGTGTGGTTTGCATCATTCCCTCTTCTATACAATTTCCTGTCTCTGAGCCTGTGTTTGCAAGTTTCACACTTTTTCTCATGACTGTTCAGGTCCAATTTGTCAATATGATTCCAACAGTAGATCAGAATGCTAAAGCTGGCTTAGTCTACTCACAACTCCAGCATCACATTCCCAAAGGGCAAACCCAGTGATTATTGGCAACATCACTCCACAGAGCATGCCTTTCCGTTCTGTAATAAATATGACAAATATGATAACACTATCTGAAGAATATTTCCCATACTTCTTACGTTTCCCTATATTTAGAAATATTTAGCACTTCTGCATCACAGCTGCCTTAATTGCTGGAAATCTGTCTTACCTTGCTTTGGAAAGCAGTGAATACATTAACATGTTGCTGCTTGTGCTCTGCTTACTCACTTCCAGACACAGTATAATTTAATCTAGCATTATAATATTATGACATTTTATGCCTCAACTTGCTTAAATTGACACTGGCAACATGGGATGTGAATTACTTATTAGCAATGCTTATATACTAGTATGATGAGCACCATCCAAAGCTCAAGAGGGCAAAAGCAAGAAATTAAGAGCATAGATTTTACCATTTACAGAACCTAATTGGCCAGGTAAGAAAATACTTATTAAATATGAATATAACTTCTTTGTTTTACTCTCCCAGGGATGATATGGATTGCCCAAAGTGTCAAGTGGGATACTCCCATCTGAAGCAAACATATATAAAAAGTGAAAGTGTACAAGCACCAATTATTTGCTCACATGGATGTTAATGCTACTGTTAGCACAGCTTTTGTCTAAGAAAGACCTAGGTGCTCTAGCTGCATGGAAGTATTGGTGTTAAGCATATTAAAAGAAGGGCTTTAACTCTTCTTTTGTAAAGAAAAATTTGAAAGCACGGGCTGGAGGCAAAGCAGCTCCCCAAGCAGGCAAAAACATTGCTCTGTCTCTATGTCAAAGTGTCCAAGCAGAGCAGGACAGAGCTTCTCTGTGTTGGAGAAGCATAGGGGTCTCTTTCTGAGTGAAGTGGGAAAGGGAAGTGCATCTTAGGCTGTATAGTGCAGGGGGTGAGAGAGTCAAAGGACTCCCAACACTACCTTCTTCTCCATCTGCCGCCATGGGTTCAAGCTGTCAGGGATCAGTCTTGTAGCAGGATCAGGAATGTGTTCTGCATAACAGAGCTCCTTCATGATGGTCATGGCACAGTAATGCTTGTTTGGAGAATCAATATTGCAATTGGTACTGCCCCTCACAAACATCAGTGATGTCTGAACATCATTGTGCCCGTGTCCCTCCACAGCAACTGATCTTCACTTGGCCCACTGGAGCATTGAATCAAGTTTTAAATGAAAATGCTGTTTGTGGGCACAAATTCCTCATTTTCACCCACAAGCATGGAGAAAGATACAGAGACATTCTCAAAGCATCAATGAATCTGGATGAGCTTACTAACTTCCCACCTTGTATGCAGTCCTGAAGGACAGACACGTATCTCTACAGACAGAAAAAGACACATATCTCTAGTGCTTCAAGTTCTCATTAATAGCTGATCTTATATTGTTGCAGTTATTTTCAATTTTTTTGTCTTTATTGACCTATTTTCTACTTTGTGCTTCGTTCAAGTTTTTTTCCCTACAGCAGAGAAATTGCAAATATAATGTTATCATGAGCAATGTGCTGACTCTGTTTTCTTATCTACCTTAGGACATTTATTTACCCTTTCTTCACTAGAGGCAGACCTTTCCCACTGCAATTGCTTTTCTTTGGCATGTTATTCTGTATCTATAATGGCTTCCTCCAGGGGTACTACCTGATTTACTGCGCTGAATATCCAAACGATTGGTGCACCGACATCAGATTTACATCAGGTAATTACAGCTGCAGGATTCCCAAGATCTAATCTCCAAGCAATTTGTAAGCATTTTGAATTATGTCCTAATCTTCAGTGAACATGTGAGTCAAATCTGCTGTGATGGAAATCAGCATAAGACCTGCCTGCTGGCCCAGACAAAATAAGAAAATGTGCAGTAACCATTTTTTTTTAACCTGCTAGGCAGCCACCTTTGAAGGTATATGACGTTATGTGTTAGTCTTAATCACGAGCCTTGTTTTACTGACACCACTCCAGAGCCTCCTGCTGCTATGGGCCATGGAGATGCAGTCTCAGGCTCCAGGTGCACGGGGGTGTGCCCTTGCTCAGCCAGAAGTGTGCACCCAGCAGTGGCTGCATGTAAGAGCAAGCTGTGGCTTTCTCTCCCCTGCCAGGGCGCTTTGCACTTGATGCAGCTATTCTGAGTGGGAATGAAAACGAGGGCAAAACCCCAGCATGAATGAGGCTTTAGGGACAAAGAGCTCTTTTTTCTCCAGTAAGGCGCAGGGGAAGATTAGAGATCACGCACAGTCTGGTTGTATGTTAATACGATTCCTTTATATTCCGTACTTTAATAGCCCAGCTGAATTTCACCCTGTAATATCCCTCAGAGAATAACTGAACGAGAGCAGTTAGACAGCGTTACGGATTTGGAACTGTCCAGAGAGTGGTTTTTAAGTGTAAACATAGAAATGAGGATTAATGTGGAGGTCTGAGGAAATGTTTTGGATATGACAAGTACAAACTAACCAAGGTACTGTCTGTACCCTGTTTCAGACCATGGATGCAAGTTCAGTGTTTTCAGATAGCATCACATATTAAAAATTTTGGACATTGTTTAGTAAGACCTCCCATACTCAACAAAGAAAACACCACATCACTTAATTTGCATGATAAATAAAATATGTATTTAATGTGAAAAAAAAGAAAAAAGAAAATCAGCATTAGAAATACTTGAAATATTAAAGAAAAAACAAACAGTATATTCTTCCTCTACAGACTCTTACCAACTTTCTATTGCTACCAGAAGTGTTAAGGTTTTATCAGCATCTAGTCTTTTATCTATACATTGTAGTGCACACACTATTTCTTTTCTTGTTTTCCCATCATTGTCAGAGGTGGTTTTCTCAGTGTCCAATGTGGCATGAAACGTAGGGCATGTCACCTGCACAGTTTCTTAATCAAATGCCTCTAGTTTTCTAGCTAAATGGAATCTGTTCAATGGATCACTCTGGCCAGAGTACATCAGCACCCTTCAGCAAGTACCTGCTTTCCATCCATGCCCACAGCTCTGTCCCAGCAGCCTCACTGGCAGTGGACTGAGAGGTGCTGAGATGTAGGCTCCTTTCCCGGCCACAGAGGGGTGCTGGATAAGTTTGTGTCTCTGTGCTCCTCCTTCCCAGCAGTGAAATGAGAGTATTGGTACTTGCCTAGAGCTCAGTGGTTACTCTGCAGTGATGTCCCCAGCTGTGGCTGGCTGTCATCAGACCGTAGTGTCTGTGGGTACTTTGTGTCCCCCCGGGGTGTTCAAAAAATGGTGACTATGGCCACCTGGGAAGTTCAGCTGAAAGTGCTCTGGTGTCACCAGACACCTACGCTTCTGTTCAGCAGCCTTCTTGATAGCAATGCATCTTCTGACTTCAAAAAGAATCCACCCACCTCCCATTATGACCCCTATCTGTCTGTTGCAAAGACAAAGCTCACACAGGAGCTCGAGTAGGGATATCTAGACAGAGCTGTCTTTCTAATCCATTTCTTGTTGGTTTTTCAGGCCTCCTCTTATTTCTGCTGGGAATGGGAATCAACATCCACAGTGATCTCCTGCTGCGCCAGCTGAGGAAACCTGGGGAAGTCACTTACAAGATTCCCCAAGGTATGTTCTTATCCCCCTGAGGGAAGTAGAACAGCAGAATAGATAATGTTTTCTGACTGAATTCTCAGGAAAGACAATAATGGCAGAGAAGCTGGTCTTGCACAGGTTCTTGGTCCAGGTGCCCCTCTAAGCTGCAGGGACTGGTGTGAGCTGGCTGCAGACAGTCCAAGGGAAGCAGCAAGAGTATCTGGAAAACATGAACTGTGAGAGACGTTTTAGGAAATGGGCTGGTAATTCAGAGAAGATTGAAGTGGGACACAGGAAAAGGATTTTAACTTTGTAAAAGGTAGCTGCAAAGAAGGAAATAGTCTTCTTCTTGCCCAGAAAGTAGTAGTGGAATTTTTACTGTGCAAAAGGTGGATTCAAAGTGTAAACTTTAGGGGAAAATAATAACACCAAGGATGCAAGGTGCTGAATTGTCTTTGCAGGAAATGTCAGCTCTCTAGAGCAATATGGATGGGCATCTAAGAATTTCTTGGGCTTGGTGTTGACTCCTTCTTCTGGCTTGTTATGGATGGTGGTATTATCTCTCCCAGAGTTTCTCACCTCCAATTCTTACCTGTGTCTTGCAAAAAACTGAGATCCATACTTTGCATCCCCCAAAGGTAGTGAAGTTGCAAAATATTTTTAGGGCATAAGAAGATGTTAATTATTGTAACAGTTTGTTAATTAACTGATGTTAATTATTGTAATTAAATCTAATAATGGTCTTTCTTCAGTTATTTTCCAAATTAAAATAAATGATTGTCAAAATGCTGGAAGCCTCTGAGTCAGAATCACCCTTGATTCTTGTACTCATACAAGAATTTTGATGAATTTTGATCCTTTGGCATGGCTCCACTGGCTTCAGGGAAGTGCATTTAGGTTGCTGCTATGGGCTCTGAATAAGAAGGGGAATGTATTCTTCTGCTGACTTTATGTGAAAGAACCTTCCATGTGCAGGAGATGACAGTAAAAATTAAATATTTTGTCTGTTGCTGCAGGGGGACTGTTCACCTACGTTTCTGGAGCCAACTACTTTGGAGAAATTGTGGAATGGTTTGGTTTTGCTATTGCAACCTGGTCCCTACCAGCCTTCGCTTTTGCCTTTTTCACTCTTTGCTGCATTGGTCCACGTGCTTATCACCATCACAGGTATCAAACTGTTCCTTGCCATATGCTGCTACTTCCTCTTGGAATGCAGTTTGCAAAATGCCTGGGGAGACCAGAGCCAGGACTTGGGATAAAACTGAAAAGTAATACTATGTACAGGAGGTGCACTGACTTATTTGTGTAAGGCAGGCTGTCAGACAGAGCCCCTGTCAAGCAGGCCTGGCCTGACAGTCATTTAATCAGACATGAGTTGCATCACTGCTTCCACTGTGTTTAAGCCTCTTTTTACTGAGTCTCATAAATGTCAGCCTTTCCTAAGGTTTCCCTCTGCAGTCCTTCGGAGCAGATATAGTCCCCTGCTCTGAATTCCTAAAATTTCTACTTTATGACTGTTAGAACCCTAACAGTATTATCAGTTAATTAAATAACCAGGTGTAAATGGTTTCTGACCTGCTCTTTTGCAGAGTAACACACTGAGATAACAAAGCAAAGCAGTTTGGAGCAGTTTTAAGGTTCCTCAGCTGAGCTGTATTGAAACTGTGCAGTTTCCCTCTGTGTATGCAGGTTCACTGTCTTGCTTATTTTCTTTCAGGTACTATCTCAAGACATTTACGGACTATCCAAAATCAAGGAAAGCCTTGATACCTTTTGTTTTTTAATGATTGAAATATGGACTCTTTGTTTTGCTTTTATAGGAATTTTTTTTTCAATTCCTAGTTTTATTGCTAGGTCTGACTATAATTAATTGTATAGATGATAACCCAGGATTGTAAAAGTCAAGAAGGTAATTTGGAACAGAAGTTCTTGTTCTTTTTTAGAGGGGAAATTGCAGATAGTTGTGGGCAAAAGGACTCCCCAAGAAACATATTTGCTTCTCAGTTCAGTTCTATCTATGGAAAATATTGACATCAGAGAAAAAGCATTGGCTAAATATTGTTGCAGAAAAGTAGAAAGAAAGCCCATTACTTTGGAGAAAGCCTTCAGCAGCCACTCCAGTTTATAGCACTTCTGCAACTGCTTCTTCCTGCCTCCGTGCCGTAGCACGTGCCCTCGCTCTGCTGGCAGTGCCCAATGTGTTGTCACACTTTAAACCAGAGAGGAGGTCTCATTTACCCCCCAAAATTACTCAGCCCATTATTTTTCATCTGAGAGCCATCTTAACTCCCAGAAACACAATGTAAGGAAGGAACTTGTGCTGGCACAAGGCTGGGAGCAGTGGTGAGGCGAGGTACACGGAGATGGAAGCTGGCACTCACAAGCACAATGCCTGTGTTCCTTCCTTGAGCAATGCTTTCCTCACTGTCAGATGATTAATCTTCAGTCATCAGGGTTTGTTTTTTAAATGTATTTTGTTATAGCAATTGCAGCTCCATTAGCATTTCTTTTCTCTTGCAAATCCAGATCTGTTTTTCAGAATAAAAATTTTTCCACTCAAAACCACTTGGTTTTTGTTCATAAAAAGATTTGAGATGGTGATGTATGACAAAAATTACAACAAATAAAAAGCTCTGTGTTGAAGAAAATGTTCTCTGACACTGGCAGTACATTTTGTCTATGGAGAAAATTTTCACACACTCTTATTAGGAAATCATGCAGAGATATTATTGAACTTTTACAGAAAGATAGAATGGCCCTTCCTAGTTTTAGGATAGTTAGGAATTTTCCAAAAAGTGTCATTAACCTCAACAGGAACAGATGTCCCCTTGGATGCTGATAGTTTTAATGACCCTTTCGAGCATAAAATCCTGCTAAGAATTATGCTGAGTAGCTGAAAAGAAGACCAGACTGCACACATCAAACATACTACCTGCTGTTGGAGTAACCTGATTGATTGTATACAATTTCCTCCGAAACACAATAAAACTTCTGTGAAACACGAAGCTGTGTCAGCCTATAATTTACTGTTTGCAGAAACAAGTCTCTGTGATGTTGCTTACCAAGTTCTGCTCACACCAGCTTCCTCCTTCTGGACAAAATCTCCCTTCTTTGCTCGTATTATTAATCGTCTTCACTACCACAGAGCAGAGCAGCCAGCTGAGGCTGGGTCCCACTGTACAGTCCCTCTATAGCCCACAGGAGAGCCAGGAGAGCCACGTGTAGGCAAAGGTAATGGAGGGAGAAAATAAGATGCAAGCAGAATTGTTGTTGCATGGGAAGAGAGTTTCTATATTAGCATGACAAACATGTTTTCCTTTGGTTACCTTATTTAAACCAAGGGTGGAGGCAATGAGCATATCAGGTTGGAGGGTATGGACTCTTTCACAGGGAGTGGATGCTGAGTGTGAGCAGCAGCCATACTCCCCAGAGCTCCTTCCCTCAGCATATCCTCCTTGATGATTCCTCCTTGCAATTTTTCCCTCCAAAGCCTCATAAGTGATGAGAGAGCAAATAGCCCATGAGTGCCAGTGTTCCTAGCTACTGTCTCCTCTTCTCCAACTATTTCTGAGCTGGGGAAAAGCAGGGACCATGCTCTGCCTCACCCTTTTGACCAGAACAGGACTTGTGCAGATTTCCCTGTCCCCCTTACATACCCATCACATCCGAACAGGACTATTTCCTGCATTTATTTTGCTTCATATGCGCACCAGATAGACTGTTATTGCCACTGTCAGTCCCAGACACCACTGCACAGAGCTGGGGGTCAGGGTGGGAGAGCTGGTGCTGGTCCAGGGTAGGAGATACCTGCCTGCAGGCTGGAGGTCCCCACGGCCTGGCACTGCTGCACTTGCCGAGCACAGGGTGCCTCCAGGTGCTGGATGCCTTGCAGAAGTAACTCCATCCTCTCTGTCATGGGCCTTGGACATGTTGTGTGGAAAAAGGTCAGTTGTAAGCAGGAAAGGAGCACAATTTCCTTCTGCCCAGTCCTGTGGCGTTTTTCAACTGCAGGAGCAAGACACATGTGCTTTAAACCCCCCTACAAGAAATGATTGCAGTTAAATTGTCATAGAGAGGAGACACAGGCTCTCCCCATGTGGAGGTCCCCTGTGGGAGTGCACCAGGGCAGCATACATCCAGAGAAATTTCTTTCATAATCCCTCACTTTTATAAGGAAAAATATATTCCCCTTATCCAAGGGAGAAAAAAATGCAGCAGACATTTTCATATCCTTCTGCTCAAGCCTCTGGAAGTTATGTGCACATATGATTTCAGAGTTGACTGTTGAATATTTTGCAAAGCAGCAGTTCTCTGACTTTCTTTGCAATGTCCTTTTGTTCTGCCAAAACCCAACAGATGTGTTCTCTGTTGGTAAGCATTTAAAATAATAGCTCATTCCTTTTCTCCCCATTTTGCAATGCTGTTTTTCTTTTTGGTTTCCTTCCATTATTCACATCATAGTCTTCATTAATCTTGGAGGAACGTTTATGTTTGGGTGCTGTTCTCCTGGAGAGAGCCTCCCTCAGAACAGCTCTTAGTGCTGCTGCTCTGCCATAAAGACCTCTCTTACAGAGAGCTGATAACCCAGCCTTCATCCCTGCTGGCAGTCTGCTGGGAAAATGAATCCTTTATCCCCAGGAGTCTTGTTAATTTAATTATTTTTGTACCATTTGAGTGGTTTTTTCAAAAGCTGACTTCCTGCAAACATGCCCTATACTGCTGTGGTAACACACAAATGGTTTAATCATGCATCTGACAGTTTCTGCTGCAGAACGTGTTTTCTGCACCTACGAGATCAGACAGACCTCTCACGGACTCCAGAATTCAGATATTTAATCTCTTCTGACAACCAAACCCAGAATTAAATGCTGTTCACTGGGAGGCAAAGTGGAGAACAATAGCATTTGCCAGCCCTCATTCCCATCTCAGCGTGCCACACACACTTCAGCCTTCGCCTGGCTTTAGTCCATGCTTCAGATAAGAGGTCACTCAAGACAATAGAAACTGGTTCCAGGCAATGTAGGGCATTAGTAGTTGTTGTCTTAAAGTATGTATTTTATGTAATATATTTACTCAAAAGGCAGCACCCACCCAACCCCCCTTCCCAATTTCAGCCCTTGAGTGACTGTGTTTAGGAGAGGCACTCATCTGAGAGCTGCACTCCTGCTCCCACTGCTCTTCTGGAATAGAGTCTCTTATGCTTGGACAGAAGCTCTGAATAATTCTGCAGAAATATCAAACCATGGTGTATCCTGAAACCACAACTACTGAGGAACTCTCCCTAAGTAGGCAGAGTGCTCTAATGGCTTAGGCTCAAGAATATCTCTTTTGTGCTGTTGACTGCGTCACTGATTGACTGATGAACTCCACCCAGTTCCTCACCACTTTCAGGATACTTCCCTTCCCTTCCCTTCCCTTCCCTTCCCTTCCCTTCCCTTCCCTTCCCTTCCCTTC
>VZTN01015993.1:74385-93496 GCA_013400515.1 Erpornis zantholeuca
CTCCACTTTCAGTATACTTCCCTTCCCTTCCCTTCCCTTCCCTTCCCTTCCCTTCCCCCTTACAAACCTATCAAACCTAATGATCACTTGTTGACAGTAGCAGGTTTGTCTGCTTATATTTGATTTTCTTGTCCAACTAAAAAAATCCTTTTTAATGCAAATCATCACAGAGTCTCATGTAAATCCAAGCATAGTCCTGGAAGCCTCATATCCTCATATCCTCTCTTCATATCCCACCCCTGGGTCCTCTTGGTCCGACTTCTCAGAGCAGGCATTACTAGAGATGTCTCCTGTCAGACTCAAACACTGCTGCCCCTGTATGAGTAATGTGATCTAGGAAACACACACATCCGATACCAATTCAGAGCCAGGGCCTGCCAGCTCCTCACTAGTAGTGCCATGCTCTGAGAGTAAAGCCATTGATGCTGCTCAGGAACATGCCACTATTCACCTCAAAGAGGAGCAAGTTTGATCTCTGCAGGAGCAAAGTTGGGAGGCGGACATCAAGAAGTGCCTAATAGCAAACCTGGAAATGTAAAGGGAAGATACTTGGATCTGGTTCTGGTCTATGTTATCACAAGTTACAGCTGCCTGTCCAAAACACCTACCTTTAGTACTCTAAGTGTAAAAGGTACAAGACACAGTTTTAAGAAGTTCATTATCACAGAATCACAGAATGGTTTTGGTTGGAAGGGACCGTAAAGATCATATAGTTCCAGTCCATGGGCAGGGACACCCTCCAGTAGACCAGGTTGCTCACATTACTTCCTTTGCATATTAAGAGAGGAGACTGATCTTAACTGATTCAGTGTTTGGAATAATCCCACCAGCATGCTTTTAGGTAGGTGTCGAGGCCTCCCTCCTACAGATATTAGCTCCTCCAGGCAGTCATTTACAAAACCCAGGCTAGAAGGCTACAATCTCACAGAGGAGACAAGGATGCTAGAAGTACATCCCAGTAAGCCCACATCCATTAATTTAATGACATATGCATTGCCTATGATCAGGTGTGAAACAGCTATGTCTGGGTCCTCTGACCAGCAGCATCATTCCCAGAACCTGAGTTATCCTCTTTCAACACTTCTTTCATCAACTCCAGCATCACAGGCACCTGACAGGTTGCTTTCCAGTTTACTTGCCTACTTTTGCCAAGTTTGCTGTGTAAGATTACACACAATATTGTCCCATCCACACTTCCCTACTATACTGAATACACTATGTCTGTTCAGGCTGAATATCCCCCTTCCCTGCAGTGTTGCTGCCATAAGGAAAGACCCTACACTGTATGTGCATACATTGCATTTTTATGCTATGTGGTAAAAGAGGAGGTGGCTGCTGAGGGGTTAATTTCAGTGAGTTCACAGAAGGCTTGCCTGGGCCTGAACTGAAATCTGTGTGGGGTGAGTTTGTTCTGCCTGAGGGGTGAGAGGCAAAACAGCTCCATGAGCCCCCTCTAGCCCCATTCTGTACCCACTAGATGTTGGGAGATGGCCATGGGCTCCCAACAGGAGTGTGGTACCACAGGTGGGTATCACACCTGTGAAGGGGAACTCAGCTTTCTGGCAGCATTGGGAGAGTCCTCCTCTGCATCCCCATC
The DNA here is from genome assembly GCA_013400515.1 of Erpornis zantholeuca. Classification (NCBI taxonomy): domain Eukaryota; kingdom Metazoa; phylum Chordata; class Aves; order Passeriformes; family Timaliidae; genus Erpornis; species Erpornis zantholeuca. The sequence goes on from VZTN01015993.1 coordinate 75,983, forward strand.
TTCAACTTTCCCATCCTCAATCCTCCCTAAAAGGGGGCTGCCACACCTGGGTATGTTAGACCACAGCAAAGCCCTCCTTGCCCAGCACAGTCAGGAAAATATGTGCAGACCTGAGTGAATCTGTTTCCTGTCATGGCAACTCTCAACCAACTTACATCTCCCCAGCAAGAGAGCAGCTCACAGATGATTTGGAAATCCATCTGTGCCAAAATAGTATCTCTGCCATTTGACCAGAAAATCTGTGTTTCAGATATCTGCAGGAACAGAACCCTGTCCTTTCACCAATTAGAAATTTGGAAGACATTCAAGTAGAGGAAACCAAGAAAATTATGCTCACGGTGGATGTTCTAGAGATGGGGGGAGCTGGCTCTGGCAGGCCTACAGGCAATTTTAAAATACCAGCAAATATCACTCTTAGGATAAAAAGCTGGAATTAAAGTACATTTGCAGCAATGGAGTCCCCTGATCCTCTCTTCCGTCTGCTGGTAATTTATATCTGGTAGTAAATAGGAAAATGTGTATTTCAGCACTGAATGTATTAATCCTGCTTTCTGCATGGTGGGGTGAAACGTTACCCTTGCACATCCTGGCAGGCTTGTACACTAAGAAATATTTCTGGGGATGGTAACTGAGCTATGCCAGGTTCTCACATGTGATACAACTTAGGCTTCACAGCCAGCAAGGCAGATACTGATCCCAAAGGGCTACCCAAGCATATCTGCAGATAAAGTCATAAACAGAAAAATGGGGATGCACAAAACTGAGTTGGACACCCTAGAGCTGTGCTGATAACATTGGGCTGAACTCGGGTTTGGCAACTGGCACTTTGCAGCATGTCAAACACTGAAAATCTCCCTGACTTCAGCACGGATCTGATTTCACATGTGTTTTCTCTGTACAGATGTACTAATGGCCTGTAGCCAGTGATTTTCAGCTCTGTTTCTGCCCAGCATGTGTTAACCCTGGCAACTCAGGCAAGCTTTTTTTCATAAAACAATATTGCAGTTCTCCCTCATTTCTCCCAAGATGCTTTTTCACAGGCATTTCAGAATTTCTTCTCTCCCTAGGTCTTGGGCTCTTAAACATCACCTACAAGGAGGAGTTGGATAGACAGAGTTTTTAAACCCATGCCTTCCCCTTTCTTTTCCAGTCTGGTTTAGCCACCAGCTCAAGCAGAGACTGCCATTCCTGCAGCCCAGCTGAGAGCATCTGTCCTTCTGGCAGGATAGAGGCCAACCCAAACAGCTCTCCCTCAGCACCCCACAATGGCAAAACCTTGCACCATTTTATTAACTGATGGTTTGCTTTGTTTTTTGGTTTTTTTTTGTTTGTTTGTTTGGTTGGTTTTTTTTTTGTTTTTTTTGTTTGTGTGCCAAGAAGAACTTCCTTGAAGAGTTTCCTCTCCTTCAGTCCCCTCCAAGGTTTCTGAAGTCTTCTGAATCATGTAGCATGCTGTTTGGGTCTGTGTCAGCAAGTTCAGTGTCACCCTTACGACTCCACTTGCCATATCTTGGCACTGTGGGGTTAATGACCTTCCATCTCTTACTTTTCCTCTTTTCCATCTCCTAGGCTTTTCCTCTGCTCTTTTTAAACTGGATCTGATCATTTGAGGCTCTGGGCTCTATGTGATGCTGCAATTGGGATTTTTCCACCCCAAGTGATGCAAGCCTCTACTGTACATACTTTCACTATGCACCTACCCAGCATGAAGCCTAAACTCTCAGGTGGCAAAGAGAAGCCAGAAGAGGAAACAAAATGGAGTTTCCTGCCCTAAAAGCAAATGAAGTTGTAAGATACTAGAAGACTGCTGAATTTCCACCCTTCAGCAGGTCATGGAGGAGGTAAACACAGGAAATTCCTTGTACTCCCTGCAAGGGACAAAAGGGTCAGATCCTGGACTAGGGCAGGGAGCCCATGGCAAGACTGGCTTGTTTGGGAGGTCAGCCCAGGTCAGATGAGGAGCTCTATAGAAGGTTCAGTGACAGTAAGAAATGGGAAAGCTGTTGGCTGGGAAGATCACTGGGAACTTTGGGGATGAAGTTCAGGACAGCATGAAGGTATCAGCGGGGCCAATGCTCTCTGCCCAGACAAGTCATTCCCAGTCTTAGCACTTCAGGCTAAGGATGAAGGAGCACCTCTTACATCAGCTCTGAGGAGTATCAGTGGACAGACCTGCATGTTCAGGGTGCCATCCTTGCCCTAAGCTTGTTGTTATGTTCTCTGAAGCGGGGTCATGCTAGTGGTTGATGCTGTGCTGTGAGTTCCCTGGTACCCTCTGCTGGACAGGGCTCTGTTTAGACCCAGTCTATCTCTGACTTATCCCAGACTAGATGAAAGGGTCCTGGCTAGAAAGGGTACTAATAAGTTTACTAATTGGGCTTCCTTTATTAGAAAGATGTATTCTAATGTTGCCTCAAATGTACCCATTTGTGTACCAATGTGCAAACTGTACAAAATGTACCTCAATTTCTACCATTGTGCAATGTTGTTGGGATGATGTCTAGATATTCTTGTAATCCAGACTTCACCTGATTATATCCAAATAATTGTTACCATTCATTTGAAACCAATACCCAGTGAAACTGACCTACAACTTTTGATTGAGCCCTTGCTTTGCAACTGGTGTCATAGCACCATCTCCTCAGTTTTTCTTGCTTGAGCACATGTTATTTGAGGTCTACTGACAGTGTTGCTTTTGCTGCTCAGAGGACATGAAGAGCTCTTGCCAGCCCCAGCCATCCCTGCTCCCCTGGTTGAAGGCATGATTGGAAACTGAGTGAAGTGGAATTTGAGTAAATGAAAGTAATGAGCTTGATTATGCCAGATGTCCTGGGCAATTGGAGTGTTACAGAGAGGAAAAGATCTTTACCACAGCAGTGGGTCTGCCTAGGCATCCCCCAGGTCAGGGAGTGTGTGGTGGTTTCTGACAAGAATACCATGCTTCCTTCACCCAACACAATTTTGTTTGGGGTTTTCTATTGTGCTTTAACTGTAAGAGGAGGAACAGCCAAGCAGGGATGACTCACACCCATGTTGGAGGCACGGCAATTACTCAGAGGTGGAGCTGGCCTGCAGTCCAGGGCAGTGGTGGGGCGATAGAGGCTCCCAGCACGCTGTCCTTACTAGCAACCCTGACTTCTTGGCATCTTTTAGCACATTCTGTGCCAAAAATTGTCCCATGTGTTCACCTGTTTCCATCTGACTTAATCTTCTTTGAACACTAGTGACCAGGCTTAGTCCTAGGATTGCAGGCCAGGCCTCAACCTCTGCCTTTACATGATAGCAATAAAGCCTATTGCAAATGCCTGACCTGACACATCTGACAACTGTATTTACCTTGGTTTACACCAGTATCACACTGGGCACTCATCATAGTCCTGGGGTTGATTAATGAACCACAGTGCTCACCCGTGACACCTCCTCAAGGGATGTCTGTGTGACTTGTAAGGACCTCCTATGGAGGCTTCATCCAGCCTGGAGAACTGTCCAGCTTTAGCAGGTGATCCTTGCAAGAAGCAGCTTGTTAGCACTGCCCAGCCAGATCTGTTGTAGGGAAGCAGTTGTGAGAGGCAGGTGCATGCTCACTCTCCTGAGGTGGATGCTATGCTCTCCCCACCCTGCTGTCTGAGAAAGTCCTTCAGTATGAAAACATATTTTCCAGCTGCTATCATGGGAAATGGCAGAAAGAGCCAAGAAAGGCATGCAAAAGAGCGGAAGGAGTAAAGCAGACTCCTTCCCCAGAAAAAAACAAAGTATGCACTCAAGATGGGACACAGATTTATTCCCCCGCTTCCTTGAGTTGACAAAGGTAACAGAAGCAACGATACATTATCTCATGTAGAAATGGTGAAAAAAAAAAGGTGTTTTGGGCCTGCTCATCTCCAAGGAGCAAGGAATGAAGAAGGAGCATGGCCAGAGGAGCAGCTCATCCATAACACTGTGTGAGCTGGGCTGGCACTGCATGTCACCTGCTCCTGATATCAGGCTCAAAACCGTTCAGTTTACTCTCTTATTTCTCTTCACTGGAAGGATTTCTCAATCACAGCAAAGTGTGTTGTGCTGATATTTTTGTCCCTTGGTCTGAGGATGTGTTGATGGTCTCACTTCCTACCAACTGCAACACTGCAATTGCTTAATGCAGAATGTTGTCACATTAATAGTTTCTCAGACAGAGCATTTCAAGTTTCTAACCTCTCATTCAAATGATTTGATGAAAATGTCATGATAATTTTATTGCTAGAGCCATAAACATCAGATGCTGTTCAAGTTTCAGTCCAAACAGCCTAAAACCCCATTTATTTCAATAAAATTACCATTGGTAATTTGTATCTTTTCATTTAAGAATGTGTTAACACATGCAGGAAATTAACTATTTTCAGATAAAATTACTTATTGCCAGCAAATGACTATTATTTTGACTTGAACTAACAGTTGCTAATAATGCAAGATGGGGAGGGAGAGGAACATGTGTCTGTACCAGCTGTTGTCTCACTCTTATCCAAAAAGCATGAAGAAGTGGCTGGCAGTAATCACAAAAAGATTTTCTTTCTTCCTCTTCAAGTGCAAGTATAACAGCTGTTGCCTCTAGCAAGTGGAATGTTTTCCCCATTGATGCTCACCACATACAGAGTTTTGTAACAGACCAAAGACAAGTAACTCCCAAAAATGGTAACAGTTGTGAAAAGAATCGAACTTGTTTCCTCTGGTTGGCACTTAAACAAAGAAAAAAAAATTATCTGGCCACATGAAGATGTAATGACCCTAAGCCCAGACCTGTCCTGTATGAAGAAGGGCAGCAGAAATTATCACCTTGGTCTCCTGACGGGGCACTGCCTCAGATTTCCTACAAGACCTTTTCTGTAGCTCTATCAACAACTGCACTCCTTCTCCCTCTGAGCAGCAAGTCTCTTTCTTGATAGAAACTTTATTTTCTTGTTCCACACGGGACCATGAGAAAGCAGCAGCCATGTGACAATGAAGCTGGTGGGAGGCTGGGCTCCCCTGGGTGAGGCTGCTCCCTGCTCCGCTCTCTGCTGCCAGCGGGCACTGGCAAGCTGTGGCTGCTCCAGTAGCACCACATCTCCTTACCTGAGCTAATGAAGTAGATGGAGACACATCATTTTGGGGGTGTACACTGCTTTTCTTATAATTGTGCAGTGTCATGGCCACCAGAACAGTTTTCCCAGGGGAATCTCTGTCAAGGCAGCCTGGGTACTGCAACAACCAGCAACCCATAATAGTGCTAGCTCTGCGGGCAGCTAAACCTTTGCTGGGCCAACACAATCCCTATTAATATGTATCACAGAAAGAAAAAATTGCCTTCTCAGTACAGGCAACACCTGGGTTCTGAATTTTCTTTCTTTTTTTTTTTTTTTGGCAGCTAAGCTGCTCACTTACTGTCATCAGCATCACCCCTGCTTTCCTTCCATTGGCTGTGGGGTTTAAACGCTGTACATAGCCTGCACAGTTGGTTGTTTCTCTCCCTTTCATTCAGAGGACCTCACCTTTGTCCCTCTGTCTGTCTCACCAGTACATTGCCCTGTATTCTGGCACTGTCCAAAAAAGTTTCAGGCTGAGGTGAAATAACTTGGGTCAACTCGCTGCAAAATAGTCTGAAAAGAGATGGACCAATATTGAGATTTTGTAATCCCCTCTTTAAAATACAGCAGGCTAACCACAGGAAAACTTACATAACTCTAAGTGCATGCTCAGGGATCCAGTGTCAATCTCCAGGGAAATGTTTCTTCAGTTTCAGCACTACTTTTTTTTCTGGCAGACCTCATGGATAACATGGTCAAAAGCAAATTCTAATTAGCTAATATTCCTTCACAGCAGCTGCTTTTGATTAATAAATCAAAAAGTGCAGAGCTGCTAAAATCTGTAACATATGCAAGGAGCTAAAATAATTTGTGATACTTTGGGACAAGCCTCATTCATTCAGAAGGGCAGTGGGCTGGAGAGGAGGATACTTACTCCTACGATTTAATTTCAGCTGAAGTGAGAGACACTCAGATAGCATGAAAATTGTAGCAGCATAATTTGTCATTCGACCAGAAGTCATGATTTGGATGTGGAAATGACTAGGTAAAATTCAGTGATTTGTTCTTATGCAGAAAGAGATTAGAATACTGAATCAGTTTCTTAATGCTTGAAAAAATCTGTGCATTTTTATTCTCCAAAGCCAGGGCCAAGTCACAGCAATTATTTTTGGGTAAAATTATCTGATGTGATCAAGGGCACATGTGGACTAGAAGTCAATGGTGCCATTTGGCTCTTCAGAAGGTCCTTGTCTGCTGTTAGCTTTGCAAAATTCAGGGAAGGTAATGTTCATCATCCAGCACACGCAGCTGTCACTGGAGCTGTTCCTTGGCTGAAGTGCTGGTCAGCCAGGGACCAGCAATTCCTCCAAAGTAGATTTAATTTTGCAGTGTAAGTTTTTGAGTGTATTTCTTAAGAGGTGGCAGCCACTGGTATGAATAAATACACAGATCCACCTGCTAGCCTGTTTGAAGCAGGTCTACTCAGATGCCAGGAACTGGGATAGCTAGTTAACATTTCTGGCTCAACTTTTGATCTGTTGTATGAATTCTGGCAAGATATTTCTCACTGTAGCTGCTTCTCCTCCAGTTTGTCAACGTGCAAGCACTTTGTGTGACAGGATAAATGTAGTCTTGTCTTTATATGAAGCCTGTTGAGACAGGACTCTGACCTCAGACAGTGCCCCTAGTTCAAAGTTGTTGAATTTAGATTTTTTAAGTTAGATACATCTGAAAAAAAACCCAAAAGACTCAGGAGCCTGTTTGCCAGCAGCAGCAAATACAGGGACCACAGCAAGACTGCAAGAAAATCTGAACTCTCTTAAAGGAAAAGTCACGTAGCAAAACCCAACAAATTGGGTTTCAGCGAGATTCCCAGCTGCAGTCCTGTCATGACTGGTGCTGTAATATCAACAATAGTAAAGTGAATTCAGCTGGCTCACAACCAGTTTTGGATCACTCAGCTGGTGAGGTGTCTGACAGGACACATGCACTGGCTTCTTTCCTGGAGATCCCTGGAAGCTTCTAAATGTTCAACTCTTTTCCAAATCCTATGAAATTGTAGATGAGAACAATCCTTCATGGGAAGAAGCCGGACACCATGTAGTTTCCTGGCAGCAGTGTGCCAGCCATGGTGCATTTGTGGCACCCAGGAGGAGGAGCTGCCTCTGTGGGTGGCACTGGTGGCAGGGAAGCAGCACCTTGTCCTATGTCCTTATTGAGCTGTTGAAATCATTCCTACATTCATCCACTGTTTGAGTCTCAGCGTCAAGAAAATATATTGCTTCTTTGTCAGCATTTTTTCAGGGAACTCCATGTTTTTTCCACGGGCTGATGCTGGAAGCCATACAACTTGCAGCAGAAATGTTTGCTGGCAGAAGGGAGAAAATAGTAAATATACCTCCCTGCTTAAAAGGAAATATTTTCCTACTGTCATCAAGCAACACAAGTTGGCAAACAGACTCATCTTAAATGCTCGTTGTAGGGCATTACCATCCATTTGTTTCCTGAAAGCTGCACCATCTTGTGTGATTAACATGGTACAAGCTGCTGGTGTAGTTTCTAGTGGAGATGGGGAAACAATCCAGTTGATCCTTGCCTAGGGTGATGTGTTTCAACAGGGTTGGTGCTTCACAGAAGCTGGGTGTCTCTGGCAGGAAAAAGACCTCTGCCCAGAAAGCCTCTTGGAGCCCCAGGCGATGCCTTAGGTTATAACTTTTATATTTTTCAAACCCTGTACTCCTAGTGTAACTCTGAAGTTCCCTGTAGCTTGTTAAGTGCTGTTCTCTCATGCTAAGATAGACATAACAAAGCCTCTCCCGCTTGCTCTCCAAGGACACTCAGAAAGTCCTAGGCCCAAGAACTGTAAACCTTCATCTTGGGGAGAGGGGGGCAAGCTTGGGGAAATTCCATCATTGGCTGGGTTCTGGTTGGTGAATTTATGCTGATATCAAAGTGTGAAGAACTCGTGACCTGTTATTGTCCATTTTGGGATCCATTGAAGCAGGACCCTCTGGATGCCCAGAGTGTACATCTGAAGGCCTTTCAAATAAATACCTCCTTTATTCCTTTATTCCTTTATTCCTTTATTCCTTTATTCCTGTCAAGTCTCTGTTTCTAGGTAGCCATTTAAGGCATCACTGTCAAAGAAGCAAAGTCTCACACGGGTCAGGGAGTATGAATTCTGGGAGCTGTCCCAGCTGTGCCAGGGACATGATCCCAACAAAAACCAACTCAGGTATTGCAGGCAGGGGCTGTTAGGCAGGAGGGAAGATCATGGGGACTACCCTCCACAGGCTCCCTTGAAGCCTGGCTAGGCATTACCCCATGCCTGAGGCTGCCAGGGAGAACCTCAAGCTGGTGCCATTCAGTTAATTTCCATTATGCCACTTCCAGAAAAATGTTTTTTAGCTTTCAAATGGTGGAGTAGGGGAAGCTAAAAGGACTATTTATTCACAGTAATTCTTTGTTCCAGCAGTTAATGAGCAAATTCAGCAGACTGAGTGATGTCTCCTCTAAATTGCTCGAACCAGAGGTCACAGTGGCTCTTTCAAGGGCGCTGGCTTTATGTTAGCTGTCTCTGTTTGCAGAGGATGGATCACCTTAATTTTTCAGTACTGGTGGGTCACAAACCTGACAAGGCTCTGATCACTTTCTGCAAGGCACCAAGCACGCACTGACAAATGAGATGTCTTAGCAGTTCTCAGGAGGTGATCAGCATCTGGCAAAATAAAAGGCTGCAGGGCTGAGCTATCCAGACAGCCTACACAACAATAAATTACACATTGAAGTTGCTGTGCTGGCAAATGTATTAGTCACTCACACTCAGCAGCGCTTCTCACACAGCTGGGCACATTGACATTAAACCTTACCTGCGCTGGGAAATGACTCTCTCAAATATTTTCGAGAGCCAGTCTGTTGCAGATGGTCTGAGGAAACACAGATACCCTGAGCTCTCCTGCACAAGGCCATGAACAACTTCCATAATTCGCATTCTCTGTTTATGAAGGAACTGCTGGGTACTGTGTGCTTTGCAAAAACCTGTCCTTGATGGTCATTTCAACATATATGACCACATTCCTTATGAAAATAAGCCAGTCTGAATTTTTTTTCCAGGTTGCATTTTCCAGCATTTAGGGTTTTGCTACATAACTTTGGGTTTGATTGCCTCCAAGTTTTCTCGTTGGCTGGATTTGATTGCCTTCAAGTTTTCTAGTTAACACCTATTGGTACTTAGCCCTGAGGTCACACACGTAGAGTTTACTCACCAAAAAAAAAGGTCTAATACCAATAATTTCACAGAGGTCCCCAGCTCAGCTTGTGTTGAATTAGGGCATTCCAAATTTGAACATGATATAAACCACCTTGCACATGCAGTATTGGCATAGTGATACTGAACTGCAGTCAGCAGAGGGGTTTTGGTGCAGGTGGAATGGAGTGTTTTTATTTTAGATCTCAGAAGGCATCTTGCAGGCTAGTTTGCAGCACTTCAGCATAGCAATCCACTTCTTCAGTTCAGTGCACTGTCTGTTGCTATTGCACTGCATCTACTGAATTCAAAATCCCCCTGCACCAGAAATCACAAGGAAACTGTATTTCCAAACTAGATTTCAAGACTTTATTCCTCAGGATTAATTTGTTATTTTCCAAATGTGCAAGCTCATTATTCCTTTAATTCAATATGAAGGGTGATGGGAATTTGTCAGAGCTGGAAGAGAGGCCAGAAAAGCAACCTCAGGTCTGAACAAATTATCAATTTTTATTTCAAGGAAAAATCCTGGTATTGGATTACTGATCATTGGGATTTATCAACAAAACCATAGGCATAAAAACCATTCTGCTCAAATAGTACAATTAATTCCGCCAGATTGCACATGTTCTGAACAGGAAATTCTATTATTTTCCTGTGTAAAGGAGTATTGTTTGTTTACACCATCGAGCATAAACTCCATGTTTCTCAAGATCTGCAATGCAGCCCAGGTGCTCCAGAACATGAAGGTCTTTCTTTGTTGCCTGGTGGGTACCCTCCTTGTATGACCTTCAGGCTGCACAAGGAGGAATATCAGTTTTCAAAAAGGCTGGGCAAGTGAAACACTGCTGGTGAATTAGAGAATTTCTTGTGTGGTCAGCTAACAAAATGACTGAGAAAAAAGAAACTTCCTGCTCTGAATTGACTGGTGTAAGGCATGTCCACATCAGCTCTGCTTACCCTTGGTTTGCTTTGATATGTTGGTTATTTTAGACACATTGAAGCAACCATCTACCTTTACCTGCACAAACGTATAAATAAACATAAAAACAGGAATAAGCAAGTGCAGGCCATGGACTTCCCTATAAAGAACTGCAGTATAGAGACTCCTGTGTCTTGGGAGTTATTTGCCTTTCATTTCATGATCAGTATGGATAACTGGAAGGTTTTAGAGCAATCTAAGGAGCACAACACATGGGAGAAGATTGCTTTACGGGGATTTAATTGGCTATGCACTAAACAAGGTGCAACCACAGCTGCTTCCTAACTCTTGGTGAACAGAGTGATTCCTCCCAGCCACAGGTAGGTATCTAAAAGTGAAGCAACCTTTCCCTGACATTTTTCTAGGCTCCCCCTATTGTTAGAGAACCAGGCACCCCAGAGGTGCACCCCAGAGGGGTGACCTATCCAGGTGTCTCTCCTAGGAAGGGACAAACAAGGTCTGCTAAAGCACATACTCTTTCCTCCAGCTGAAAAGGGAGCCAGGATGACTTATTTAATTTATTGGCTGTGGTGCTGTAGGTGGGACAGGGTAAAGTACAGGGCACTGCAGGGCTGCAAGCAAGGGAAATCTGACTTAAGGATCAGTCAGTACAGTTGAATAAAAACAGTTTATGGGCACGCTTAAAGTAGGTACTCGTCTTTCATACACCCAAAGTCAGATGAGATAAATCCTATCATAATGATCAGTTTACTTCTAGAGGAAATCATCTCCCTTGAAGATACATCTGCATTCCTTCTCAGCCTTGCTACTGACAGAACCATATTAATTTTGGGTTAACATGAAGGTTATTGAATGGTGAAAAAATACATTTAAGAGGCGGAAAAAAAGGCTTATGTGGGCAATGTAAAATATTGGAAATTCCTAATTTTCTCACTCTTGACTGCTTTGTGCAGATTTTAATAAATGACATGATGACCATAAATTATGAAATGAAAAGCCTGAATGGCATTACTCAAGTTACTAATATTACTCAGAAGTTCCCGCCTGCCTGAAGCCAGACCTTGCTGTGTTTCTGTTTCTTCTGCTGGTTGTTTAGGAGCACATATACACAAACCAAGTGCTCGAGCAAGGACAGGTTCCCAGTGCCACAGCTCTCACCAAACCCACTAGCCACAGTACTTCCCCAACTGCTACACACAGCAGAAGGGTGACAGAGGAGCAAACCAAGAAAACACCTTCCTGTCCCAACCTGATTTAAGGGAAGAAAGGCCATGTTTTCAGTCTGCAAGAGGAAGATGTCTAGGCTTCAGATTACCACAATGGAAAGAAATCCAACAATAACATAAAATGTATAATGTATATACAGTATATAATGCTGTAATGCATAAAATTCAGCTGGGAGTAGCTCTGCCAATCAAGCTGTAACATTTTCTACAGGAGAAATGGAGATGTGATAATACTCAGTATGCTGCTCAAGAATGCAGTTTTCAAGGTTTCCTAAGGTCCCTCTTTTTCCATTTAAACTGAAGTGCAAAGATTTCTGTCCCTCCTTTTTTTTTTTTTGTGATTGCATGACTCTTCAGCAACTGTAGTTCCAACCCAACCACCACTGACTTTTCTCTTTCTCTGGGAAATTCTCTTCATATTAAATTATTGCTGCTCTAGTGGAGAATAGAAGAGATCCCGTTATATTGTTTTCGGTTCATTAAGTTCCTAATTACTTTGATTTTGATATTGAAAAGCACTAATTAATGCTTTTAATGCATAATATTCTTAAAGCCTTACAATTGAATTAATACCATTTTAAAGGAAAAATTGTAAATATGTGTTCCAAATGAAATATATAGTAGAATTAAAGGCTGATAATACTTTAAAATTACTTAAGAGTAAAAATGTATAGAACTAATTGCTAGTATCTCATAACCAGGCATTCTGAATCCAGAAAATTAAATTAAGATCATACTTTTAAACTACAAAAATCTCAGCTAAAACAATTCACAGTGAGACCTCTCAAAAAGTTTGAGACACTTGTCTGTTGTGTCTGAGTCTTTTTAATATTTGGCTTTAAAGACACCACATACATTTTCAAACAGATTCCTTCTATGTAATTACTGAAAGGCAGTATTTAATCTTTGTTTTCAAACTTGTACCCTTGTAATTTGGATAAGTATAACCACACCACTGAGCATTCTGTGTCTATAAACAATCCCGTGCTTGAAAATAATTATTATCCCACTGCAGCATTTTCTTCTTTGTTTCACCTTTACATCTCTGATACATGCTGACAGTATGAACTTCATTTTAACACAGGGCTTTCTTCATCTGAGGATTTGCTTACTTCTGGTACAGCTTAGTGAAAATGCCAGACCATGAGGACCACGAAGTGCTTGTAGAGGATGCTACTGTATGCTCTTCACAATAATTTGAAAAAAATATTATCAAGGAGGCAACACCTTCCATTTTAACTTTTTGAGGCAGAATCACAGATACTCAAATGCAACACAAAGGCAAAAGTGGATGCCAGCCTGATGCCACCCGGAGCAACAGCTGCACCGCAGTGCCGGGGCAGCACAAAGCACCAGAGAGCTCGTGAGTAATTAGATACCGACCTATCGACCTGGAAGAAAGGTTGTGCTGCCCAGAACGCCACTGGGGAGCCTGAACACCACCTCCAGCTCCCTGTAACTCCAAAACTGCTCTTGGGGTCTTGTCCTAGCTTTCCCAGAGCAGAGGGTCTGACTCAGTGGGGAAGGCAGCACTGCTTGCAGCCCTTCCCTGCACTCAGCGCTGTGTTCCGATCCTCTGGGGAGGGGTACCACCAGGGCCAGGTACCGCCATGGGTGCATCAGGACCTGTCCAGGCACCCGCAGCTGTACAGCAGCCGAATTGGTGCCGGAGTCTCCAATTTCAGAGCTGCTGTGCTGCTGCAGCTGTGACTCCACTCGTTCCCTACCCAGCCTTAACAATTAGACTTGGCAGTCATTCACTTAGCTGAGTAAGAACATTAGCTTTCTAATACAGCTTGTCCATCAGGTTTTCAACAATCTTAACTGCATGAAACCTGACAACATCTGGTACACCAAGCAGCCTAATTTTTCCAGCTCAGCTGAACATTTTCAATTTGCATACACTTTGCATACAATTTCAGCTGCAGCATCTTCCCTCTTCACTGCATCTTCCTTCCTGCTTCCTTCTCTATTTGCACAAGATCTCACTGCTTTCTTCCCGTGTTTTGACTTTGTAATCCCCTCATCTCTTACAAGAGAGGGGATTACAAAGTCACTTCCCTTCTCTCTCTCCCAGCCTTTGCTGGTGCCACAGGCACAGAGCTCTCTCCTTTGGTTTTATCCTACTCCTTTTCTCGCTTCCTCTCATCTCTTTAATTGCCTTACTCTCGTTTTACCTCTTTAATTGCTCACTCTTCTCTGGCTCTTTCTCATTTCAATAAATGCATCTATTAATACACTTATTGTTTACAAACCACCAACTGCTCCATCATTCCCCTCCTCAGCTGGACATGGGAGAGAAAATATAATGAAAGCTTGTGGTTCGAGATAAGGACAGGGAGAGATCACTCACCAGTGAATGTCATGGGCAAAACAGACTCAATTCAGGGAAAAGGAATTTAATTTCTTAAAAATTACATCAGAGTGAGACAATGAGAAATGAAAGCTAAGGATTAAAACACCTTCCCCCCACCCCTCCCATCTTCCTGGGTTCAACTTCACTCCTGATTTTCTCTACCTTCTCCCCTTCCAGCAGTACAGAGGGATAGGCAATGGTGGTTGCAGCCAGTTAATCACACATTGTCTCTGCTGCTCCTTCCTCCCCAAGGGAAGGACACTTCACTGTTCCCCTACTCCAGTGTGGAGTCCCTTCCAGAGGAGACGGTCCTCCAAAAGCTCCTCCAATGTGAATCCTTCCCATAGGCTGCAATGTTTCATGAGTTGCTCCAGCGTGGATCCCTTTCCAGGGGTTGCAAGTCCTTCAGGAAGAGGATGCTCCAGCATGGGTTCCCTACAGGATCACAAGTCCTGCCAGCAAACCTGCTCCAGTGTGGGCTCTTCTCTCCATGGGGTCCACAGGTCCTGCCCGGAGCCTACTCCAGTGTGGGTTTCCCATGGGGTCACTGCCTGCCTTTGGGAAATCACCTGCTCTGGCATGGACCTTAGGGGACTGCAGGGGCATAGCTGCCTCATCGTGGTCTTCACCATGGGCTGTGAGGGAATCTCTGCTCCAGTGCCAGAAGCATCTCCGCCCCCTCCTTCTTCACTGACCATTGTGTCTGCAGGGCTGTTCCTGTCATGTATTCTCACTCCTCTCTCTGGGGGGAATTGCACCTTTCTTTACCTTCTTAAATCTGTTATCCCATAGGAGCTATCACTATTGCTAATGAACCTGGCCTTAGCAAGCAGCAAGCTGGCACTGGCTCAGACATAGGGGAAGCTTTTGGTAGCTTCTTACAGAAGCCAGCCTTGAGGCTTCTCCACTACCAAAACCTGGTCACACAAACCCAGTACAAACATGCACCTCAATTCTCTTTGCTTTGTAAGCTCGATGAAAGACTGGACTCCTCCTCATGAAACTCCTCCTCCCTCATCTGTCCTCTGCCCCCCCATTCAGTCAGCACTGTTTTTGTGGGAGCCTTGAAATGACCTCCTCTTAGGCAGCTCCAGCTCTCCCTTACATCTCCATTCACCTGTCAGGCACTTGCCACGAGTCACCTTGCACTTCTCTCCCTGGGAGATTATTCTCTCTGTCTTTCAAAACTCTACTCTCCCCTTTCCCTTCCCTCGCTCAACCACCATGTCTTTTGGGGGTTCCTCTTCATCTCATTCCCCATGGGCTCCAGCACGGGTAGTGTAAAATTCTGTTCTTGTCCTCTTCCTCTTCTATGCCTTAGCTCTGTGTAATCCCTACCACAAACATAAATTCACCTGCCGAGCAACTTAAAAATCCAGTGCTCTATTCAGATGAATCTCTAAAAGAGAGATCAATATAACCAAAAGTAAAAGGGTAAAGCATAGATGTCTCTACCTACAATGCCATCTAGGCTTCCATTACAGCTAATCTTACAGGCGGTATCTAAAGCTAGCCAGATGAATGGCACTCAGGAAAAAGCTGTTTCCTTTTCTTACCTGAAAAGGGAGTCCAGTTGAATGGACTGATGACTGCACTCTTAAAACTGGGCAAGATGAGTCATAGGCCTTTATTCCAAATACATCCTTGCCCAGCTCCCTGATGTCTGCTCAGATAAGCTTTGCTGTCAGTTGAAGCTCAAGCTTGGCTAAACCAGCCCACTCCATCCTGCTGCCTCTCAGCTGCTGTTTAGGCCAATGTTCAAATACGCCTACAGTGGAGGAGAAACCTTAGGTCCAGACTTCTCCTCATGTCCTTATTCAGATTACAATCAAACCTTGCAAACATCGCTCTACAAATAATTCCTGACATGAAGCCCTTCTGTATCCATGTGTGGAGCTAAGGCTCTCATCCATGCTGAATTGCCACTTTAAATTGTTCTTACTGCCAAAGCACTTGTACTTCCCTTAATAAATGCAGCCCTGTCCTGCACATAATCACTCTAAATGTCTTTGCAAAGGATATGTGACTAGCTGGTCCTTCGGTGCTGCCATGCCTATCTTTGCACTTCTCCCTTAGCTCCCTACTCTCTGTCACATCCGATGAGAGCTGCTTGTCCTCGCTTTCAAGACCTTCCGTAGTCCACCCCAGATCTGTCTCTCTCATGCACAGCCTCTCATGCATAACAGAGCCAGCCCTGCCATCACCCACCAGCTGGTGACCAGGGCCAGGCTTCCTTCTTTGCAGGCAAACACTGTCTCACTGACACCCTGTGACTTGTGCACAGCCTCCCGCTAAGGTCAGCAGCTGAGCTGGCCCATGCAACCTTCTTCCCTGGCATGGTGGGTTCCTTGTTGGTGACCCATGCTCTTGTATGATACAAATTAACAGATCTAAAATGGCAACAGCAGCCTCCAAGTCACAATAAATATTTCCATAATAATATAAAAAATGGCAGACTCAACATTAAGAGGCATAGCTGATAATTCAGAGATAACGTATGCTGAGAGAAATTAAATGTCTTTGTCACCCCTTTGATGATGCTGCCACTTCTCAGACACATTTCAGATTTCATAGAATCATAGAATGGCTTGGGTTGGATGGATCTTTGAAGATCATCTAGTTCCAACCCCCCCTGACATGGGCAGGGATGCCTTCCACTAGACTGTTTATTAATACCTGAAAATATTTTTTGAAGTCAAATACAATATATAAAGTCATTACAATATATACAGTGAAAGGAGTAGCATTAGACTTGCACTTTTGACTTAATACTTTTTCTCCTTTTGGTGACTAACAGTGTAACATTAATTTTATATTAATTTGTTGAATTTCTACATATACTTCCTTATTAAAAATAAGGGGAAAACTGCAGGAAAATAGCCTACCCCTTTAAAATCCTTTTAAATGGGTGACCTAATGACTGGCCTTCCAGTACCTGAAGGGAACCTACAAGAAAGATGGACAGGGACTTTTTACAAGAGCATGTAGTGACAGGAGAAGAGGGAATGGATTCAAATTAAAGAGTGTAGGTTTAGATTAGGTAGTAGAAGAAAGTCCTTTACTGTGAGGGTGATGAGGCCCTGAAACAGGTTGCCCAGAGAAGCTGTGGATGCTCCGTTCCTGGAAGTGCTCAAGGCTGGCTTGAAGGGGGCTTTGAGCAACCTGGTCCAGTGGAAGCTGTTCCTGCCCATGGCAAGGGGGGTTGGAAATAGATGATCTTTAAGGTCTCTTCCAACCCAAACCATTCTGTAAATATATGAAATCCAGAGAGACTGGGGAAAAGGGGGTGAGCGGCTCCTGCGGTGAGATGGACACATGTAGGCAGGGCCATCCTTCTCCCTGCCAGGGGGATCCCCCTTGGCGGGGCGGGGGAGCAGAGCCGTGCCCACTAGGTGCGGGACAGGGGTCGGGAACAGGTTCCGCAGGACGCTAGTTCTGCCGGCCCAGGAACTACAGCTCCCGGCGTGCCTCGCGAGAGACAGTACTCGACGGAGCAGGAGCGGAAGCGGTTGGCGCACAGCACGCCGGGATCCGTAGTCCGGAGACGGCCGCCGCCACCGCCCGGGGCCGTATCCCGCGCATTTGAAAATTCCCGCGGAGGCTCACGGCGGGTCTCGCGAGAACTCCTCCCGTCCCCCCCAATCCCGTCCCGCCCCCCGCGCGGCGGGTGAGCGAGCGAGGTGGGTGCGCGGGCGCGCGGGGCC
>VZTN01015996.1:0-25069 GCA_013400515.1 Erpornis zantholeuca
AGCAGACACCTGTCTGTCAAACAAAGACAAAGACAAAAGAGAGAATAATTCTAGGTTTGTAAAGGCAATTAGTGATGGATTTAATCTATGAAACAACTCAGATTTAAACTATGAAACAGTTCAGAGAGTACAACTGATTCTCCAAGGGTCTGTATCACTCAGTGGATTAGGTCTCTAGCATTTATATGCATGACAAAATAGCAAAAGGTTTCTTCACATTTAGATTCTATTTAAGATATGAATTAAAAATCAGCATTTCTGTTAACAACAGGAGCTCTGTGCTTTTCTCACTGAGGAAGTGTTACTGATGTTCTCTAAGAGCCTTCCCAGGGTTGCTTTTAGAAAACAAAACTAATCTAACTTCAGGTTAGTCACTAATTCCACTGTCCTAGAAAGAAGTAGCACTAGTAGTGAATTACTACTTCTATCTGGGGACTTGTCTGGATCAATTTTCTGTTAAAACACAACTTGTGCAGCACAGAGACCTGCCACTTCCACTTAAGTACCACTTAAGTCTTCTAATAATATTGTGACAGGGGCTTGTGTGCCCAGAAAAACACACAAATAAACCCATGAGCTGCAAGGGAAGAATTCAGAGCAGCTGAGCTGACTAAGAACAGCCTGCAGCACTCCCCAAAATCGAGCAGTAGATCCTTGAGTCTTCACCTGTTAATGCTGGGCTCTGCTGCTTGCTGGTGCAATCCAGACATCTCACCTGGAGGGAGAACTTAGGTGTGGATAAGTCAGGTTAATTCCTAAAGGAAGAGGTTCCCTGCCAATGTGTGCAGTGGTCACACAGCAAAATACATCCCACTTTGACTCATTAAATGCTGGATGCTGTCACCTTACCCAGCTGCTCATTAGCTGTGGATAATTATCTATAATTATCTAGAGAAGCCTTTTGGCTTTGGTGAATCAGGACAAGAAGTAGGAGAACACTTTGGATGGAGAGACAAAGCTGAGAAGAAAAGGCTTCCATAGTGGCCAAACAAAGTTGTTCCACCAGGGAAAAAAAGTTTCATTTTCTGGTCAAGCCCTGGCAGTCATTGTTTTCAGAGTCGATATTTACTTACTTAATTCTATGAAAGTTCTTTTCAGGAAGTCTCCATTTTACTTCTTCAAATTTGTTTCCTGTACATCCTCTCCCCTCCCACCTTTGGTTTGTTTTCCCTCCTAAGTCTCTCATTTTCTTCTCTGCTAATAAAACAAACAAGAAAAGGCAAAGCAGCTTGTGACTTTGCCAAGCTTTCCAACACTCGAGTTCTATGACAGTCCAAAATTAAAGAGAATCTTTTTCAACCTAAAAATCCTCAGAGAAGCTTTCCAAGCCTGGGATCAGCAGCCCTTACTGTGCCAAGCAAGGTAACAACAGGCACACAGCAGGCGCTTCCTTCTGCTTCCTGTATCATCAGCTCCAGAAGGGGATGAGGCTTTTCCTTACACATCCAGCAGCCTGGCAGGACAGGAAACCGAGCCAGGATGCTTAAATGGAGAGAATCAGCCCTTGGAGAAGGGGACTGGCAGGGCTGTGCTCAAGAAGAAAATGCAGGAGTTGTATGAACTCCTTTTCCAATGCTCCTCGTGAGTGGGCTCTGCGTGCTGCTCCCACCCTCAGGACAGGCTGTTCCCACCCATCCCCACTCAGGATGTCATGCCCAAGGTTGCACAAGTGCCCTGGGGGCTTCAAGCTGGAAGGGGAAAGAGGGAGGATGACTTATGAATAGAGCTATTCACCAGATCCCACCGTGGGCATTCCTTTCAGCCTGGAACAGCAGCTGGGCTCTCCAGCCCCAACCACAGATGGAGGCTCTGCCAAAAGAGATGCTGAGAAAGGGGAAAAAACTCTCCTGGTTGATTTGTATTTAATCAAAGTCAGCTTCTGCCAAGCCTCACACCATGCAGGGACTTCAGATACCTCTGTGTTTTGAACTGTAGACTTTGCTGTTGATAACCAAACCTGGCTTGTTTTTTTTCCATGCAAAAAGAAAAGAAGCCCAAGGCCAACCAGAACCAGATTAATGCCAAGCTGTGGGAGTAGTGGTGGACAATTCTATTTTTGACTCAGAATGTCGATCTGTTCTCTGGTTTGAGAGCTGAAGCCAAACAAGACAGCACACTAATGTCAGGGTGCCTGAAATTTAAAGGGCAAGAAACCCAGAAGCATTTCTTAAAAGCCTGAAGATGTTTATCAAGAACAGTTTAATCCCAAAGGCTTTTCATTTCAGTTGAGGAATAAGCTGTAAAGTAATTAAGTGATTTGTACAAGTCAAGTACTTCACCAAGACACCAAGAGCTGGGGAAGTGATTGCCCAAGCACACAGCTCCTGCACTTTTCTCATGTCTGAGCAACGCCCCTGAAAGACACCGTGTTCCTTGAGCAGCCTCCACTCTCTCCAGAATTTCTGCATTTCTCACCAAAGTGAGGTTATTTTGAGCCTCTGAGAGCTGAAAGTTCAGCTGTTTGTGAGACATGAACAACTGTGCTACACAGAGCTCAGAGGGACTTGTCCTGGCCTTTGGTGACCGTGAGACATCTGCTGCCTTGCGTAAGCTCAGCTACCACAAGGATGATTTATAAACTTCATTTGCCTAAAATAATGGATTAATCAGGCTGTTCCAAGGGGATATATGGACAGTGCTGGAATGCCAATACTTTTCCTACAGAAAGGCACACTGCAGAGCTGGCAGTCGCTGTCACAGCCTGGGAGCATTTCAGATGTGTCTTGTCTGGGAAGATCTAGCCATAAAGTTCTATAATTATATTTTGTGAGGTTCAGTCTTAAAAATTCAGATACATTTTCCTTTGAAGTATCTGGTTAGCTCAGGTTAACATAAGTGACTGAAGTGTGATCTCATCAGAGTTACTGCTATTGCCTATTTATTATGTTGCAATATAACCAGTTTTATCCAAAGTGAGCAAATCGTGAGCTGGCAGCAAAAAAAAGATCTTGGCCTAAAAATTGAGATATGTCCTGTCTGCACACCAGAGTGGTTCATACAAAACTGTCTAAGCCAAGCCCTTTTAGGGTGACAGACTTAACACTGAAGCTCTTTAGAAGATTTCAAAGAGCTTGAGAGCAAAGGTTTGCTGTCGGGGTCTGCTTGTTCCCTGAGAGCCTCTAGCTCAGCTTTCTTACTCCTTCTGTGTCCCATGTCCCAAAAAGATGAAACAAGGCTTCTTTCTGCTTTTTCAAGGTTGTTTATTTTTCTCTTATCAAAACTTTGGAGGCAGAGGCAGCATCCTCCGAGGACACCAGGGCAGAAAAGGCAATGGCTGCTAACAGCAGCTGCTTTTTATATCTATTATTGACCAGTTAGGAAATTTATGTGTATTTTGTTTTGTTCCCAACACCAGTAAACTCTCATCTTATTGATATGTTTTCTCCCACCAACCAACACACCACAGGAACTGGTGTCAGAGAAGAAAGGAAGAGAAGGGGAGAAAGAAAAAGAAGAAAGAATAAAAGATCGATGCCCTAAAATCCCCATGCTGTCTCTATATAACACATAGAGTGAAATCCTAAAACTACAACTAAACTCTCTGTGGTTCACTAAACAAAAATCTCTTCACTTCTCTGGTGCATTCAGGTTCTCCCAGAAGTGAAGGGAGCTTCTCCCATCAGCTTAGGTTGCAGGCTAAGCTATTTTTGAGGAGCTCTGGGGACAAAAGGAGCCCCCAGAGGAGCAGGAGAAGCTTTCAGGCTTCCCTGGGACTCCAATAGTCTACATTGGAAACAACAAACTGATTCACCTCTAGCAGCTCCAGGATTTCCAGTTGTACCATTACCACTTCACTTCTGACCATGGTTCACAGGAAAACCCAGAACCAGAGTTCCAGATGCCAGCAATTTCAATTTCAGCTGTATTTTGGTGTTAATATGAAAGTTAAGCTTGGACAGCAGACTCATGTCTGCTTAAGAAGCCGAAAACCCAAGTTTATTCCATGTCAAACCCCCTGGATGCAGTCAGGAGCCAGGGATATAGCATTTGAAGGAACTGGCAAAGATCTACAGGACTGGAACGTTGGTCTGAGGGACAGCCCTGCTTCTCTGGGCTGCTCCAAGAACAAACAAAGTCCATTGATTGAGTGATAGAGATCAGAAGGCTTTTAATAAGAATATTTAGATGAGATATTTACAATGAAACAGAGAAATGGAGAAGGGAGAGAGATCCCTTCAGCCTGCTCGGCTTCTAGGATCCTCCCTGTGTCTCCATCCCTCTCTGTCTGTGTGAACAGAGCAGAAGTGTCAGTGTACAATTACAAAGTATGAAAACAAATCCCAAAATAGAAGTGCTTTTCTTTGGCCAAAGAAACAATTTGAGATATATAAAAAACAATGCAAGAAGAGAGCTGTGATGTTTGCATATTATCAAACTGAAAACAATCCGACAACTTCAAGGCTGCAAGAACCAGTGAGGCACAAAAGTGCCTAAAGAAATCTCAGGGTTAGCAACACTGGAAGAAGCTTAATTTCCATCTCTAGATGGGGGATTTACCATAACAGGCTCGTGGCAAGGAATTTACCTCTCAAGAGAAAAAACCTTGAGGTAAAAAGCCTCCAGAGGTTTCCTAGTGAGGACCTGGGCATAGGAAATTGCTCCACAAGCAGACACAAGCTCCCACTCCGGAGGTTTGTCCGATGGCAATCAGCTTCCAGCACGGAAGCCAGAGGTGGCTCTGCAGCTCGGATCCTTGGAGCTGCTCTGTGCACTGAGCTGCAGCCCCAGTGCTCCAGGGCAGGCAGCTCGAAGCAGCACAGCCCAGATGGACCCAGGCCTCCCATCAGATGGTTCATGACCCAGAACACAAACAGCTTTAACACAGTACTAATTCCACTTCAAAAGGCAGGGCCTTTAATGAATTTATACAAGCCTTGGGGCTAGAATTACCATCCAAATATTGCTGCTCTTAAAAAGAAAGGAGGAAGTGAAGGAGGGAGGAGGTAGAAGTAGGGTAAATCATAGCCAGGAGCACTGGCAGCAGACTTACACTTGATCTGGTGGTTGGGACAGGGAAGCAACCAGGGGAATAATGCAGGACTGCTGTAAAACCTCACTGCAGCTTCACTAGAAGTGCAACATTGCAGCCCTGCAGGCAGATTGGAGCTGTCAAAAACAAGAGTGGGCCTCTAGAAGGGTTGAAGACCAAAAATGACAGAGCTGAGAAAATGTCCCCCCAGGGCCTTTAGCTGCAGTGAAGGGCGAGGCAGCTCTGCAGGTGAGGCTGAGGGGAGAGCCCAGGGCAGCACAGCTGGGCAGGGTCATTGCTTTGGGCTCCATCCTACAGCTCCCAGACCTGTTTGCTGCCAGGGTCAGCCCAGCAGAGATGTTTAGCTGGCAGGCAGCAGGGTCACCACCAGCCCAGCACTGGTGAGGAAAGAGTGGAAACACTGGGCAGAACCTCAGCCTCCCTCTATCCACTCTGCCAC
This sequence comes from Erpornis zantholeuca, assembly GCA_013400515.1. Classification (NCBI taxonomy): domain Eukaryota; kingdom Metazoa; phylum Chordata; class Aves; order Passeriformes; family Timaliidae; genus Erpornis; species Erpornis zantholeuca. The sequence continues at coordinate 5,430 of VZTN01015996.1, forward strand.
TGCCTGATCTATGATACCAAGGAGAATTCTTATCTTTGAATCACAGAACCATTGAGGGTGGAAAAGACCTCCAAGATAACTGAGTCCAACCTGTGCCTGATCCCTGTCTTGTCACCAGCCCTGAGCACTGAGGGTCCTTAAAGCCTTCCAGGGATGGGCACTCCACCACCTCCCTAGGCAGCTCCTTCCAGCCTGACTGGTCTTTCCATGGGGAAATTCCTGCTGATGTCCACCCTGAGCCTCCCCTGGCCCAGCCTGAGGCTGTTCCCTCTCCTCCTGTCCCTGTTCCCTGCCAGCAGAGCCTGACCCCCCCTGGCTGCCCCCTCCTGTCAGGGACTTGTGCAGAGCCACAAGGTCCCCCCTGAGCCTCCTTTTCTCCAGGCTTAAGGTACCAGGCAGGCAGAACAGGCCAGATACCTCATGGAGGTGATGAAAGTAAAACCAAAATGCTGGGAGCAGCAAGAACACTGCAGGTGGAGTGAAGGATTAAATAAAAGAACATTGCCAAACAACTCCCGAGCCTTACTGAGTAATGAGATTTTAACATCAGTTTTCTGGGATGTTTGAGCTGGCCCTCAGTGCATGGCAGGTTTAGAGCCCATCTGTCCATAAAATGTTTCTTCCCAATACTGCTCAGGAGTGTTTGCCTTGTAAGGCAAAGGAAAGCAGGAGAAAACAGCTGTTGCATGCAACAGATTAATGCACTCAGAAGGTTCTGAATTGTCTGCATGGGAAGTCTGGGAGCAGCATGGGTAACAAGGTACTGAGCAGAGAGCTGGTGGTGAGGCTGATTTTATGGGGTTTGGCACTCAGGAGGTAAAAAACCCCAAATTGTATCCATATATAGAGGGAACTTCACTACTGGTCCCCTCCAGGGCTGCTGGCGAATGCACCTCTTTTTCTTTCCTATTCACATCATGCTTTATTCCTACATTGTTTTAAAGAAAATTGTCCTTAAATTCCTAGTCTGTGGTTGTCTGTCTTGCTTTCCTTTTCATGGGAGAGCCCTGAATACTAGGAAGTTGTGCCTACAACCTGTTCAGTGATCTCTCTGCAAGGTAGTAACAGTCCAGCCATTCCTCTGCCTCAGCAAATTGCATCTCCCATATCATCTTCACTTTCTTACTACTAGAATTAAACCAAATTTGGTCCCAAACCACAGGGATTACCCCCCCAGTTCCATTTCTGTTAATTTTTTACACCGTCCCTATTAATGCAGGACTTGCAAACCCCAGTATTGAATGTGTTGTAACTATTAAATGCCCACACCAATTTCAGCAGCAGAAAACTGAGCTGAAGAATAAGGTGGAAACCCACAATCCTATTGAAAATACACACAAACACACACAAAAAAAAGACTTTAAGTCATTTAAGTCCCATGCAACAGCCACACTTTCTCCAAGCTCACAGGTGGCCACATCGAATCCTTTCAGACTGCTCAGGGGCCACATGCTCAGAGTTGTTCATAAGAGACATCCCAAAATATTTCATGATTTTCATTTTCTTAAACAGCAGTGAAAAATGTACAAGCTCCTGTCAATCAGGTGCCAGGCAACTTTTCCTGCTGACAGTCTCACCATTGCCATATCAGGATCAGGAGCAACCCAGTGTGGGCACCACATCCACCACATCCACCCCAGACAGGATTGCCCAGGGTGGGCACTGGAAATTTTAATCCTTGCACCCAATTACAAAATATCTGCAGGGGCCAGACACCAGGCATTTGTCTTTCAAGATATTATTACACTCTGATGCCAGACGTTTTTTTTTTCTTTTTCTATTATGCCCCTCTCACACACCCTTTTATTCAGTTTGATGTGTTCTCAGTGCTTTTAGCCCCACACTTGTACCTCCCCAAGGCTGAGAACTCAGCTCAGCCCCACGGCACCGTTAAACCAGGAGAGCAAACATCCTGGGAGCCCCAGACACCAAGGGCCTCTCCAGAACACATTTGGGAACCTCAGCCAGGCCCAGCCAGGGGGAAGGTTCCTCACAACGAGGGCTTCACTCCAGCCTCTCCCTGGGGGAGCTTTGATAAATATGTTAATTTTGCAAGGCCTAGAATTGTGTGTATTTTGGTGTGAGGTGTGCATGCATTTTGGGGCATTCCACCTGGACCAAGTGCTGCACCCCAGGATCCTGAAATAAATCCTGAGGTAAAAACCCTTTTTCCCCATAAACTGTGTTTTGTTTTTAATTTTAAGATCAGGGAAAGGCAACAACTCTGCATCTGATCAACACACCATGGCCTGAAATAACTCACAAAGTTGTGGCTGACTCGAAAGATAAATGCTCAGAAAAAGCCCTTTATGAAGGCCCAGGCCTTTGTCAGGCTCTTCCTGGTTGCAGTGCACATCTCCCAGGACTGCTCTTTATGAAGACAAAAGCAAATATAGCATTGGCAGGAATCCCACCCAGCCTGTATCTGTCCAAATCATCAGCTATGTTTTTGATTTAGCTGCAGTTCAGACAGCCAACTTCAACATTCTGAACAAGGCAGAGTTGTTTTAAAGATGCTCTGCAAGCAGAGGGAGAGAAAGACAAACCATTCAGAAGCAAGGGCAGCGTGGTCAGGGAAGGCTCCCGGGATCTTAATGGATCTTAATGGAAAAAGTTTGGTGTCTTCAGCAGTCACAGACCCAAAACTGCTTGGGAAGGTGGGGAAATGAACAGAGCTCTTCCTGTAAAGCTGGGGGATTTTTCTTTTCTTATTTTGGAACAAAATCATACTTTGTCTTTGTATTTGTCCTTGAAACCGTGCGAGACCTCTCTGATCAAGAGTTTCTCTTTGCCTTGTCTCTTTCAGCATCATCAAACCCTGCCTTTTCTTCATAAATCTCTACTTATTTCTGCAAGACCATGCAAGGGGTGGTGTGAAAGAGGTGGTGTGAAAGTCTAAAGACTTGGAACAGGTAAGCAAAGCTCACCTACAGAAGGATGAGGAGGTGAGTGCTACATGTGGATGCTCTTGACTCACCAAAGCTCAGACCTCATCTTCTGTGAAAAGGTTTAAAATTCACATTATGACCAGAGATTGGTGAAATTATTTGCTTTTAAAAGGAGCTGGAAAAAGTTTGTTCTGAACCAAATTTTCCTTCTAGATTATATCAGTGTGGGTAAAACACAGCAGAAGATTTAAACTTCTTGCAGTGTCTGACATTGCAATGTTGGATGTGAAAGAATGGCAGCATTGCAAAGCATAGGGGGAGAAAGAACACTGGAATCACGAAATCATGGAATGGTTTGGGTTGGAAGAAACCCTAAAGCCCATCCAATTTCCACCCCCTGCCATAGGCAGGGACACCTTCCACTGTCCCAGGCTGCTCCCAGCCCCATCCAGCCTGGCCTTGGGCACTGCCAGGGATCCAGGGGCAGCCACAGCTTCTCTGGGCAACAACACTCAACACTCTTTGCCCTCACACCGGTGACCAATCAAGCAGAATCTCAAAAGATGATAAAAGCTCTCAGTCAATCTTAGAAGAGACAAAAAATCTAAAGCGGAGAACTGGATGTGTGAGGGAGGAAGATCACACCTGAGGGAAGGGCTGGAGCTGGGCCAGTGCAGGCTCAGGCTGAGATCAGGGAAAGGTTCTTCCCCCAGAGGGTGCTGGGCACTGCCCAGGCTCCCCAGGGAATGGGCACAGCCCCGAGGCTGCCAGAGCTCCAGGAGTGTTTGGGCAGCGCTGCCAGGGATGGACAGGGTGGGGTTGTTGGGGGGTCTGGGGACCCCTAAACCTCGAACCATCAGCACAGACCACCCCTACAATGGCAAGCAATGCCCAGATAACAACAATGATTTAACTGCCCAGGCCCTGCAGAGGAGTTACCATCACTCATCACAAAGTGATGAATATTAAATACTCCTGTTTTTTTCTGAAAGCATTAGGGACTGGCCATGTAATGAAACACAGACATTCCTAGATTTTATCTCTCTGCTTTCTCTTCACTGATCAGTTTCATTTTACAGCATAGAAGCAACCTAAATATACCAACAACTGAAGTAAATTTAGGACCTGGAGCAGAGTTTCGGCCACTCTAAAAAGGCTTTTAACAAAGAAGATTTTCTTTTTAAGGAAAGCTTCTAAACCTGGTCTTAATATTTACTGGTTTTAGTAACAGGAAAAGGAGCCAGATGTATGATTTCAACATAAACTCAATCAGAGTTTTGGGCCATTTCTGAAGTGAAGCAATGGTCCCTCCAACACTATCAGCTCTATCAGGTCTCAAATGAAGTCAGGCATCCCCTCCTGCACCCAGCACCCCTTTGAAGCCGTGGGCTCTGTTTCAGCTCAACAGGCAGAGCACAAATAAAGGCAAGTTTATAAAAAGTGGAAGATCTGATATCTCCTCAGCTGTGTCAGCCATGGTAACCTTTAATGAGCTATTGGCCTCAGGCAAACATCACCGAAAATCCGTGTGTGTTGCTAACCCTGAGAAGATTTCTTTAGGCACTTTTGTGCCTCACTGGTTCTTGCAGCCTTGAAGTTGTCGAACTGTTTTCAGTTTGATAATATGCAAACATCACAGCTCTCTTCTTGCATTGTTTTTTATATATCTCAAATTGTTTCTTTGGCCAAAGGAAAACACTTCTATTTTGGGATTTGTTTTCATACTTTGTAATTGTACACTGACACTTCTGCTCTGTTCTCACAGACAGAGACAGACAGACAGAGAGAGAGGATCCCAGAAGCCGAGCAGGCTGAGGGGATTCTCCTCTCCTTTTCATCTCTCTGTTTCATCTAAATAATCTTATTAAAGCCTTCTGATTTCTGATCACTCAATCTATGGACTTTGTTCTTGGAGCAGCCCCTGAGAAGCAGAGCTGTTCCATCAGACCAACACGTGTGTACAACCCTGGTGCACTGCTGCCCTTCCTGAGCACGCTCTGCTCACAAACCTGCCTGCAACGCCACCTTCTGATCCCTGATTCCAGGGAAAACAGCATTTGCTGGCAGGATAAACATTCATTTACCACCTCATCTCGGTTTCCTTACTCCCAAGTATCAATCCTCTTGTACAGTTGTTATAGCAGCAGCTTCCCAACAGAAGCAGAGCCTTTGGGAGCTCTTACATCTGAGTTTTACAAGCCAGTGCTGCCCCAAAATACCAGGAACAAGTATTCAAGCACGTAATTTGTTCAGAGAGAACTCTACAAAAGGTAAAAGTCTGACCTTCACACTGTTCATTCCTATCTTTAATTCCCTTGCTCTTCAAAACCCACAAAACCTTTCACCCTGCTTCAGACCAAAGGCTCATCCAGGCAGAGGGAAAACAATACCACCCTGGAAGGTGGAAGTGAATTCTCCACTGGAATGCAACATCTTGTGAAGGTATTCAGGGATTCTTTTGCCAGGATCCCATCTGAAGATTCCAAACTTAAAAAAGCAAATTAATTGAAGGGAGAAGGAAAAGTTTTTATAACCTCCAAGCAGAACAGGAGGGTTAGAGGTGCCCAGGAGCTGGTTGGGATCAATCCAGCACTTCCAGAATGCCCCAGGCCCTGAAAAGACTGACACGAGAGATACCAGCAAAGCCCCAGGGCTTTCCAGTAGTTGAGTCTCTCAGACTAACCTGGGTGTTGGCCTTTTGGATGCTCCTCCACTGTTCTGGCACAAAGTTTTACAGGGTTTTCCAGAAATGACTTGCTTTGTTTGAAAAGCCCTCAGTCAGACCAAACAAAGTAACTGGAATCTTCTTTGTGCAAAGTGATGAGTCAGCCACTGAACTTCAGCACTGGAAAGTATTGGATTTGGTGAGTGTGTCCTGAATTTAACACCTGTGTGCCTTCAGAAGAGAGGAGTTTTTCAGGAAGAGTGAGTGTGCCAGACATGACTGATTAGGTACTGCTGGGGCTGATGAAATGTTGTCTCAGTCAGGTAAAAAAAGGGTCCCACAGAAGAGGTGAGATAAAAACATCTTCATCACACTCACAAGTGAGGCCACAAGCCCTCAAGGAAAAAGGCAAATCCTTATAGCATTTCTCCCCAGTATCCTCCAAAATCCAAACAGTTTTCCCCTCAGGAATTCCCCAGTTGGATGCTGTTTTGTGAGCCAGCTGCACAGGCTGCTTTCTGCACCCCAAGCCTACTCGAGATGCCTCACCCTGCTGCTGAATTACTGTGGATTCTGTTCTGGAAACAGGCTGTTTACAAGAGAAATCATGTTTGTAAAGCTTTCGGTTTCCACAGAACTATTTTTCATCTCGCTCTGCAGCTCCTGTGACAATCCACTGACAATCTGTGTTTGCATGTGCCTACCCTTCCTCAGAGGTTATTCCCAGAAGTTGCACACTTTAGACTCTTCTTTTCCTGAAGTTTTCTATGCAAAACTGTGTTGCTGTTGAGTTCAGGGATGGTAAAAATAGCGAAATAAACTTTAGATGAAAAAAGTAATTTATTAAGAATATTTTGCCCTTTATATATCCAGAGTGGCTAGAGCAGGGTACAATTATTGGTTCATGGGTGAACACCTCTTTACCGTCATTGGTTACTTACAACAATGCTTAAAAAAACCAAGTTGGAGTAACAAGATGTAAAAACACTACCTGCAAAATAGAGTTTACAAAAACACATGAGATGATTTACATAAACTTTTCTTGGTTCTCAGCTCTGTTTGTGAGAAAGCAACTTCTTCTCACAGACAGGGCCAGGAGCTGGGAAGTTTCTCTCTGATCAAACTTGTCAGCGTCCACAAAACTGAACTAAGATTAAGCAGCTTATTTCTCCCTTTAATTGATGTTTACTTTCCATTGGTTCACACACATCAGTATTTCCTTCAGCCCCTCAGAGCAGCATGAAGGATTTCTAATTCTGACACGAGGAGTCACGAGTCTCTTGTTTACACTGAGGCGCACACACGTCACTCATTTTCAGTTCTCTGGTAAGAAAAGAGAAATCAAAAAAGGTCCACTGAATAAACAAAATGTCCAGTAGCATAAATATTTCGCCTCCAGGGCTTCAAAATGTTTGACTGTGAGATAAGAAGCAGCTGTTCCTGCTTTCCACGGCCTTCACTGAGAGCAAGAGATGTGGTTCTTCAGACCTGGTGCTGTTCTCCCACAGCCTAGAAATGTTCTGCTTGCACAGAGGATGGTTCCCTGCTCTTGGCCTGCCCAGGCACCACCAACCACAGTCAGCAGGCACAGAAATGCAATTTTTAGGTGTACCCACACTGAGACACACAAGGTTTTTGAGCTCTGAGGATCAGCTTTCTGAATGATTTCACTGCAGGGATAAGTTACCCTTCCCTATGCCAGATAAACAAGATTTAATGAAATATGTGAGTAACATTAAAGTTTAACAACTGGCACAAGATTTAAGGGCAGTAAGGACACTCACAAGATAATGAAGCAATTCTTTGCACAGCCCCCACTATTCCAAAGAAAAGTATTACAGCTCAAGGAAAAGCAGGATAACATCCCAGAGAACTGGCCCTCTTCTCATAGCCAGTGCAAATGCCACAAGCAGAAATAAATTACACTCCTTCCTCTCTCAAAATTAATTTATCACCTTGAAAATATTCTGAAGACTTAAAAGAAGCCTTAAAAGATGCATTAAAGAAGCTCATTTTAATGCATCTCTTCTGCCTGATCCTATGCTAGTGCTGAGGAGCCACATCTCCCCTTGTCAAAGGCAGGCAAGTTTTACTCAGGAAATAACTTCAGCCATCTCCTCCCTGCCTCAGCCATGTCATTTAGTCTGGGACTGTGACAGCTGAGACCTTGGAGCTCTATCTGCTAATTTTAACCAGACATTTTATGACTAACTTCATTTTGCCCAAAAACACACACACACAGAGGCTGAAATTTTATTAAGGATTCATCTAGAAAGTGTGAACTAGCCTGGGGCATTTGGGTCACAGCAGCAGTGATGTAGTCTGGCAAATAAATGATAAAAGAGTTCTGAAGCAGCAATTCTGCCTCTTCAGACAGCAGCCACTTACCCCGAGTGCTCACCTGCAGCTCAGAACTGACCACTGCTTTCCTCGGTGTTGAAATTACCCCTAAACTCTCTTTTCTTATTTTTATTGCAGACATCAAAGGCAGACTGTTCTAGAGCTCCCCAGATTTCAAATCAGGGACACAAAAAGAACAAGTATCTCCTCAGCTTCGGCTTGAAACATTTCACTCCCTTTTCCCTGTTTTCATCTCCAATTCACACTTCAGGCACACCCTGCCTTTTGTGCTCAAACCATCCACAGAGGGTTCCTACCTGAGAGATACAAATCAAGCCCTTAATTCTTCACTATTTGGGTTAAAACTGGTCATACTGAGGTTTCCACGTGAAGTACTTCATAACTATGACATAATGAGTGAGTCTTGATCCAGGTGGGAGGAGGAGAGGCTGAACATGTACTGCTCCTATCAGAACAGAGCTCTTCAGTGCTTAGAACCACAAACAACTCAAATTTAGAGCTTGGTTTTGGACCCACACCTGGTGTTTAGTGCAATAGTTTACATGACTTTTAAGTTTCCCTAAGTTCAGCTTCCATGGAAATGCACTCCCTTGACACAATTGCTCACTTGGGTTGATCCCAGGGCCACATCCCAAACTGATTTATTGGCTTGGCTGCCTTAGATCTATCAGAAATTTGCACTGCAGCACTTCCTAACATGCAGCTGCAGATGGGAACAAGAGGGATGCACACCTCTGCTCCCATTCTGCCAGTGCCCACCTGAGCTATGCCAGTTGTCCTCGGATTCAGATGCTGCTGTTAAAGTGAGCCTGTAGTGACAGATGGTCTCACTTCTGAAAAAATAACAAGTAATTAGCTGTGAAGAATCCAGGGATGATTTTCCAGAAGCGTCAGACACACAGAAACACTTTAATCAGCTTGTAAGCTATTATAATATAATTACAGGCGTCCTACTCCCATTTGTCTGAGTCACCAATGGCCACGTCCTTGGGAAACTGAAATTTGGGAATGTGCTGAGGATGTGACCAGCTCCCAGCCAATCCCATTTACACAGTACCCTGTCTAAAATTCAGGAGGGAGAGAAACACAGAGCTGCAGACATCCTTTCATGCTGTTAGAGCTATTCCCACTTTCCCCTCAGCAAGGGGACGGGGATGAATTATTCTCTCCAGCAAAGGAACTCCAATTCCTGATGCTGTGTGCTCCGGGTCAGAGCACTGGGATGTTTCAGCAGTCCTCCTAAGAGTTCCTGAAAGCTCTAACAGCAGCTAATGGATCTGCCAGACACAGATTCTTAAAAATATCATCAGGTTTGCTGATGGAAACTCCAGCCCTCCTCTCCCTGTTGTTTCATACACATATTGTAAGTACAATTTCACTCGTGTTAAGCTCAAAAACACTGTCCCTTCCCTCACTTCTGATTCAGTGCCAGATCCCCAGTGCTGCTGCTGAGGCAATAAATTAAGCATTGATCAAGTTGTGTTTTTGTTACTTCCTAAGGAAACACGGGTGAGAAAAACCAATAACAAAATACAGGAGTCTGGTGTCTCAAGCAGAGTTCTGCCTTCCCCCAGCCTGGAAAAAAAAAATCTATAAAGTATTGCTTTGGGCATTATTCCACTGGCTGGAGGAGAAGATTGTTGTTATTATGGCCACCTACACTGATTTGTATGAATACCTGATGTGAGCCTTCACCTGAAAATGTCCAGGCAGTTCTCCTCCATCCATTCCAGGAAACACCAATTTCTCTGTGGAGCTCACCTGAACCACAGCTGATGCAACAGAATGGAAAACCAGGCTGCCTAAGAAAAGCTGCCCTTCCAAATCCTTCATAACAAATCTCTGCTTCAAAAGGTTTTTCAAGCCTACTTTTATAGATTCATATTTATTTGAATTTTTACTCGTATTTATTTGAATTTATTCATGCAAAAGAATCAAAACAAATGAAGAAGACCCTGCATCCAGCAAGGATCCCATACTGGCACAGCCTGCTCCAGCAGCTGGTTTGGATCTCACACACAGAAGCCAATTTATTGGTACTTTTATTTAAGATCTTCCATTAAAGGAGACCTCAAGAACCTCAAGTGTCAAACAGATACACTTCCAGAAGAACTCAAGTTCCCAACATGGCCATACCAAACATGAAACTTGAACCCAAACTCCAAATTCTCAGGTGTTCTCGAGGTTACAGTTTTTCATTTAAAATTTGTTGCTTCTGATTTTGACTTGAAATCCTCAAGGACAGTCTGAGTTTCCCCTTCCTGCTCACTTTGCTTTACCACTTGGCTGAACTTTACAGCTGAACTAAGAACTTGCACCCACAGCAGAAGCCCAACAAGCAGCTCTAAAAGCCCCTGTGGTGATTCTGACAAACTTGGAGCCATGGATTCCCCACCTCTCACTAGGTCAGGTTTGCTCAGAGCCCCAATGTCCAGCCTGGCCTTGGACACTTCCAGGGATCCAGGGGCAGCCACAGCTGCTCTGGGCACCCTGTGCCAGGGCCTCGGGACCCTCTGAATAAATAACTTCTTCCCAATATCCCATCTAACCCTGCCCTTGTCAGTATTCCCTCCTGCCCTGTCATTATCTGCCCATATAAAAAACTCCCTCTCCCTCCTTTTTATAGCTCCCTGAAAGTCCTAGAAGGTCACAGTGGCCTAGATGGTCAAAAGGGCAGACACCACCTTCACTGAAGGACAGCTTCCCCATCTCAAGGAGGGGAAAAGCACCTTCTGGACAGAGAAAACAGAGATTATGCCTCTCTGAAGTGCGACCTGCCTTGCCACATCCAGGAACTCTCACGTCTTGTGATTGCTATCCATGTGCAAACCCTGCCAGGTTAGATACATGGAAAAAACAAGTCTTTCAACACTCACTAATCCAGAGTTTATAGTACAAACTTTCTTTTTTTTCCACTAACCACCTCTGATTCCTTGCCATGGGTGGAGCCCAGTGAGTCCTTCCCTTTGCCCTTGTCCTTTCCGCCGCTGCCGTGGCTGAACACAGAGCTGTGGGCACAGCAGTGCAAGGGTCAAACCACACAGAATTGCCTCCTCCATGCCAGTAAAGAATGAGGAATACTGAACACTGGACATGTTTCCAAACTAGGTGTTTCATTGCTGCACTGGTGATGCCTTAGGTTTTAACTTTTATATTTTTCAAATCCTGTACTGCTAAGTGTAACTCTGAAGTTCTCTGTAGCTCGTTCAGTGCTGTTCTCTGTGCTAAGATAGACATAACAAAACCTCTAACTTGCTCTCCAGGACACCCAGAAACAACAACTGCAAACCACAATCTTGGGGACAGGGGGGCAAGCTTGGGCAAATTCCATCCTTGCCTGGCTTCTGCTTGGGGAATTGATGCTGAGATCCAAGTGGGAAGAACTCGGGAGCTGTCCTTGTCCATGTTGGGATGCACTGAGGCAGGAGCCTCTGGAGCCCAGAGTGTACCTCTGAAGGCCTTTCCAATCAATCCCTCCTTGATTCCTTTATTCCTGCCTGCTCTCTGTTTCTAGGGAGCCATTTAAGGCATCACTGGGATCACCTTTTGGAAAACAAGGAGAGTGCCCATGAATTTCACGGAGTTAAAAACCGAGTCAAGGGCAGCCCCAGGTGTCTGTGACATTCCTCGAGTGCTGCAGGGCTGCATCCCAGCTGGGAAGTAAAAGGTGATGTGAACACCAAACTAAAATGACTTTAAATTACTCTGAAACCCCAAACTTACCAAAGAGAAGCAGCACTGACCCTTCCACAGGGAAATGTGAGTTCACACCCTCAGTCCTGTGCTGAGAGCATGGCAAGGAGAGAGAGCAGCCCTCCCTCGGCACAGGCCACGTTCTAATATTCTTTTTTCTCAAACCATATTTACCCTCTGCACAATCTCACCAGCTTCCCCTGGAACCCAGGCAACCTTTCCTTGGTGAATACTCTGTCAGGAGCTGATCTTGTGGTGGGGTAACCTCTGCAGCAAACAAAACATGAGCTTCACTTCAGAAAAAAAATCCCCTTGAGGCCACTGAGGTCACACAGTTTTAACCTCACATGATGGCAGAACACTTCAGTCTTCTAAGTATTCACATAAGATCTTCTTGGTTTCTGTGCTATAAATAATTAGAGCCTGGAAACAAACAGAAATTGAACATCTGAAGACAGAGTTTAGCAGGGCCCTAGAACAGGGCCTTGTAGGCCAGACCCCATTCCAAAAGTAACATCTCAATCAGCACTCAAGAGGGACAAAGTAACACAGGAATCCTCACAGACCACATGAAGGATGGAAAGGAAAGTACTTCGAGTAGTTTACTGGCAAATACACTGAGCTTCTTGGCTGTAGCACTGACAGAAAAAAAACCCATCCAAACTAAGCAAAACAAACCCCAGAAAACAACCAAAAAACAAACCAGTCCTGTCCCCCCCCACCCCCCAAAAAAACCCAACAAAACAACCCAAAGAACATCACCACAAAGCTCCCAAACACAGATCACTGGAAAATGTGACCATTCAGTTGATCAGACCTCTTGGCTGGAAAAATGGAATTTATTGAGACCTGATGATTGAAGTGATTAAACATAATCATCTTCCTACTCGCAAATGATAAGCTGTTGAGATCAAGGCATCTCCAGTCCACTTTCATAGTTATTTACATAAAAGATGTAGATCTTAACTGTTTGAAAAACAATTAGCTACAAAACAGTTGCATGATCAAGTAAGGGGAGCTTGTATTGATTCTGGGTCAGCAATATTTGAAAATCCTCCCTAAATGTGCCATGGCAGAATCCTGCACAAACCCATCACAAATAATGCGCTGGAAAACATAAATAACCTGCAAATAATTGTCTAAAGTAGGGCAGTTATCCTTCATATCTCCACCAGGCCACTTTGGGCGAGGTGATTTGTTCTTTGAGAGACAAGGGTGAGTTCCTGACAGTGCTGACGAATTCTTCCTCAGCCCAATGATGCCTAAATGGCTCCCTAGAAACAGAGAGCAGACAGGAATAAAGGAATCAAGGAGGGATTGGTTGGAAAGGCCTTCAGAGGTACACTCTGGGCTCCAGAGGCTCCTGCCTCAGTGCATCCCAACATGGACAAGGACAGCTCCCGAGTTCTTCCCACTTGGATCTCAGCATCAATTCCCCAAGCAGAAGCCAGGCAAGGATGGAATTTGCCCAAGCTTGCCCCCCTCTTGCCAAGATTGTGGTTTGCAGTTCTTGTTCTGGGTGTCCTTGGAGAGCAAGTTAGAGGTTTTGTTATGTCTATCTTAGCCTAGAGAACAGCACTGAACAAGCTACAGAAAACTTCAGAGTCACACTGGGAAGTACAGGATTTGAAAAATATAAAAGTTAAAACTTAAGGCATCACCAAGAGCTCCTCCTGAGTGAGCTGTGAATCCTAGGCAGAAGGGAAGCTCCCAGCTGCTGCACAGGCCCTTGTGCCCATGGATGTGAGAGGATCTGGTTGTGGCAGGATCTGGGTGTGTCATGGGGGCAGGAGAAAAAGAGCAGGAAGAAAAAAAATTAAACGTGTCAGGTGAACTGGGACACTGTGAATAGACAGTATTTTTTTTTTTTTTTCTGGAACAACCCTTAAAAGATTCTCTGAATTTGCGAAGTTTCTGCAGTTGCTCTGGGCAGGCAGCTGATAGAAGTTCCTCTCACATGAACAAGTACATTTGCAGGACTTCTTGTAAGTCCAGGGACTGAGCATCACCCTGCTGCCTCCTGGGAGCTTGTTTTTTTGTGTCAGTGGAAGTAGCTCCTTGTGAATGTACCCAGAAAGAGCTGAGTGGATTTGCTCTCAGCACTGATGCCTTAGGTTTTAACTTTTCCATGTTCCCAACCCTGCCCTGCCCAGTGTCACTCTGCAGTTCCCTGGAGCTCGTTCAGTGCTGATCTCTCATGCTCACACACACACAACAAAGCCTCTCCAGCTCTCCAAGGACACCCAGACCCTCCTAGGCCCAACAACTGCAACCCACAATCTTGGCAAGAGGGGGGCAAGCTTGGCCAAATTCCATCCTTGCCTGGCTTCTGCTTGGGGAATTGATGCTGAGATCCAAGTGGGAAGAACTCGGGAGCTGTCCTTGTCCATGCTGGGATGCACTGAGGCAGGAGCCTCTGGAGCCCAGAGTGTACCTCTGAAGGCCTTTCCAATCAATCCCTCCTTGATTCCTTTATTCCTGTCTGCTCTCTGTTTCTAGGCAGCCATTTGAGGCTCCCCTCAGCACCAGTCTTTCAGCTGCCATTAAATCAATAAAAAAGCCTCAGACCAGAGACTTTCACCTGGAGGAGCAGCTTAGGCTTTTCCTTGTCTCCTGTATATATGCAAAGCCCCTTGCCTGGAATGTTTGTGCCATACACAAATCCCTAATCCTGCAGCAGCAGGAACCTGTCAATAGGGAGAGGTGGCAGCAAACCTATCCCCAGCATTTCTCACATGTGGCTGACCCCTCCTGCATTCCAGCCAGCAGCACTGAGCATCCCAGAGTGTTCTTCCAAGGGCCAGCACTGTCCTTGGATGAGCACAAGAAACCACAACCTGAAAAACAATAGTTTCCACCTTCTCATGTTTATATACAGAAAAAAAAAATCAGTTTCATGCGGGTTTTGTTGTGCCAAAACTGCCACTACCGTAATGAAAGAAACCAAGTAAATATCATTAAAACTAAGGGGCCTCCAACGCACAGCCTCAGCAGTGCAGGTCCCAAAAGAACACTCTGTGCTCCTCCTGGAAAGTTATAAAATACCACACATGCACCTCTTGAAATACAGATCAGGAGTTTCCAAGCCACACAAGTGAGCTGTGCACAACATTTTGTACAAGATCCTACAGCTTGCCTAGCTTCTTATCACATCTGTGGTTCTACTCTGTATCACATTCTGCTTGATAAGTTAATTTTAAATGAGTATATCCAAGTTGTGTTTTCTGCCACTGCTGCCAGGTTGAAGAACCTTTGCTCTTGCTGTGACTCTCCCATCACACCACAGAGCAAAAAAACCTATCTACTTGCTGCCACAAAATAAAAAACATCTCCAGCAGGTTTATCAGTTCTGATATTTCAAATCTATCTATCAAAATAAGCAAAAGCAGGCACACAAAACCAACCTTGCATTATTAAACTTATACAGAATAATCTGAAGCGCAATTATAGTAAAAAAAAAAAAAAATTAAAATATTGGGCATTATAGAAATCTCGCAGTAGTAGAAACTACCCAGTCAGGAAGGATAGAGGTAAGAAATGCCAGAATTCAGGAGTTTTTCCAGGTTTGTAAGAACCAGGCACTGCTTGTTACAGTCAGGAGTGTGTGAATGAAGAACAGCTTCACAAACATCAGGGTTATCTCCTCCGAACTCTGACAAGGCAACTGAACCTCACCAGGAGCTGCTTTAAAAGAAAACCAAAGCAAACAAAAACCCCAGGCAACCAAAGAGAGACAAGGCCTTTCCTCTGTTAATGTCATTTTGGAACAACAGAGAAGCAGCCTGCTGATAATAAGGTAGACAGGTTGCTCTTCCCCGAAGTTTTAGAAGGAAGACACTGATTTCTAGGAATATAAACAAAAGACATTTTAGGCCTCCTTAGATAGTGCTGGTTCTCTCAGCCTCATTTAACTTAGTGGAGCAAGTGCTACCAGAGCTTTAGAAATGTAATGTGCAGCAAAAACTCTGAGGGTGGAAGTTTGAAACCTCATTCTCTGCTTGCTCGAGTCACACGCAGAGGCCAGAGCCAGGGGGTGATCCAAGATCGTCCTGCCCAAACCAAACTGGATCGCTGACATCAATTTCCTCTCTTTTTTGTGGATTATTTGTTGTTTGCTGGTATTTTTTTTTTTCAATACTCCCAGTTTTCACTGCTCTTGCTCGGGTACAGGGCCCAGCACGAGATAAAAGGAACACACCAAGCCAGAGCTCTCTTTCAAAGACAGATTGGCCATTGCCTGGGCTCTATTACTGCTCAGTGCCCAGGGTGATGGAACAATTTGTTTTTTGGGTAAGCCTATTTACAGAACCCTGCTCAGCCAGGAATATTAATTACACTCACTGTGGTCAGAGTGACTGTAATAATGCAGGAGAACACTGAACTTGGGTGCATTTCCAGCACAGATGCTGCAGTCTGTCACCTTGGATCCCTGCTGTCATTTAACTCTCACACAGAATGCTACCAGGCAGAACGTTTTGCATCTACTTTATCCTTTCTTTATGGCGTTATAAAGCTGATGAGGATCCTGCTCTCCCCTGAAACACTCCCATACTGGGAACCCAGAAAAAGATTTCTTGTAGGCGTTCTCTGCCTCACCAGTTCTTGCAGCACCAAGTCTGTCAGAATTGTTCTCAAGTTGAGAAAAAGGTAAATATTACAGTTGTTTTGCAAATGTGCTCTCCTTGGCCAAAGAGAATTTATATTTTGAGATGTGTTTTCATAGTTTATGTTGTACACACACTGGGACTGTCTGTTCACATAGACACATGAACCCTGCAGCCAAACTAGGCTGGAGGGAGCTCTCTCTCTCTCTTTCATTTTTATTAATATATATCAATCTGTAAATAAAAGCCTTCTGATTTCTGATCTAAAATCCATAAACTCTGAGTCTTTGTGGAAAAGACCCTAAAAAACTGAAGCTTCACCTCACCAACACTCCCATTACAATGTTCAGTGCCAAGCAATGCTCACAGCAGAGAGCATCACTCTCTGAACAGAAAACAAACATAATTCAGGGCTAAAGAGTCATCACCACAAGAATGGGGAAGACTGATTGGCAACTGCTGGAGCTCTGAAGGTTTAGGTCTAATAAAAACTCCAGAAAAGAGATATTTATGCTTTGGGGAGAAGCACATCCTCAGGCTGTGCCCCACTGAGGCTGCAGCAGAGCACACAAACCCCCCTGGTCCTGTCAGATAAACAGAGTAGAAAAATGAACCCAGGCAGGCAGGCAGGCAGCACACAACTCCTCTGTTCCTGCCTGAATTCAGTGCTGGCTACACATTGTGAGAATAAATCACCACAGGAGTCACTCAGGCTGGGGCTCAGGGCACATTTTGAAAATAAAAAAACAAAGCTGCTTTACATGGAGCTGCCTGGTAAAATAGCACCAGGAAGGGGTGGGAGGGAGCACGTGGCTCACAGATGCTCAATGCTCTTTAGGATATTGAAGAGTTTTCCTGCAACACCTAAGGGTTTATCCTACTGATATCCAGTGAGAATGAAAGCCCTAAATGCAGCAGAGTGACTTCTGGAAGTAGCTGCTCAGCTCTGGTGTTGGGATACCTCAAGTTGAATTAAACTCCATGAGAATGAGCATTGTACCTTAATTAATGTGTTTATACCTTTAAGTGAAGTCGGACACAGAATGAATTTTATCCAACATGGAACTGTAGAAATATGGAATCCAAAGATCTCTCTGCTCCTGCTGCAGCTGGGAACATTTCTGTTGGGGTGATGGTTTCTTTCTTAGCTTCTTACTTTCATGCTCTGTAGCTGGGATGAAATACAGGAGACATGGCTTTTTCTTGTTCAGACTCAGTTATTTATTGGTTCTTACCTATGTTACAGTCTTAGAAGCTGTGAGTTCTGCTAAAAAGGTAAAACAAGGCTAACAATGGTGGTTCTCTGGCTTTATGAACCTTTTTCAAGGACCTTTGGTCTAATAATGATCTGCCAACTAAATTATTATGACTTTTAATTCAATATTTTAACTTTTAAATTCAGCAGTGCAGATTTTCTTATCTAATTATAAGACATCATCTAAACCCATGAAGAAGAAGGAAGAAGAAAGTGAAAAAGAAGTATCCAGCCACTGCCTTAAAATCTCCATCTTTACAAATGTGTATTACTATATTCAAAACTTTAAATCCCAAATTTTTCACCCTGTGACACCACACCTTCTATTCAAACCACACACACGTGAATTTAAAATCATCACTCAATTTTGGAAGCCTGTCCCAAGGCCTCAGATCAAATGCAGTGTTTTCTTGTGGAACAGTGCCTTCCAGCACAGAGAATTCAAAATTCTCAGCCTCCAGGGTTCCAACACATTTCCAACAGCACAACCATTTCTTGGAAATTCCTGATTGAAGAGGCGACCTTAGGTGATAATTCCTGAGAACAAGCACAACCTGAACATGCTGGATGATAGACTACCCAAGGAAAGCAGACAGTCTGCTGTGCCTTCTGCCACCCCCTCAGAACGCTCCAAAAGGTGAAATGTAATCAAATACTTGGAGAGAGAGTTTAGACACCAACCCGAGGGAGTGCTCAGCCCCTCAAAGTGCTGCAGCTGAAAGCTAATGAGCTACTCTGGAAGCAGCTCGAGTTCATGGTTGCTTTGCCTGCTGGATTAACCCTCGGTGTTTAATGTCAGCAGAAAGAGTCAAACAGAATGGAGAAAGAAGTCCTCTGAAAGGAAAAGATCCCTGATAGTTTCTTGTATTATCTATTAGTAACTGTGCCATGGCTTTGGATAAGATATTCAGCCCTGAGCCACATTCAGATGCACTAAAGCACTGTTTTACTTAATTTCGCACACAGCAACAACAGAAATTGAACCACAGACCTGATGAAATATGATTTAGCACAACCAGTTCTGGCAAAACTAATTAAGAATAAGCAGAATAGCTGTCATCCCAGCTTGGTTGTAAATAATACCCTGATACACCTGGGAAAGCACCAGAATGAGAATTTATCAGAATTACAATTCTAGGAGGTTTAGCACCTAATTAATGCTCACAACTAATTTTGTTCAAGACAAACATAGGAAGCAGCAGGAAGAGAAAACAAAATTAAGGAGGAGAAAAATTTCTACTCTATATTCCCAAAGTAGGAGGAAGAAGGAACACGAAAAGTCCTGACATGAAGGAGAGAAGAAACCTGCTTTGTGGGAGACACAATGCAGAAACTTTACCAATAATTAACACCTGAACATAGTTAATTAATCAAATCTTATAAGACAAAAACACTTCTCCATATACCATCAGCATTAAGGATAAGCTGCTTAAATATTTGCAAGAAATTTAGATGTGGCATTGCCTTCCCCCAAAAGGCTTCTCAGCAAGGCAAGGACAGAAATGCTAAATTTATAGTCCTAGCTGGAAAGACTTTTGAACAACTCTGACAGATCAGTAATAAATTACCATTATCTGGCCACATATTCCCACCTACTGTCTCATGTAATGTGGAAGGAATGAAAAAGAATACAGGCAGAAAGGAGCAGCACATAAAAACAGCTCCCTGGAGTCCCCAGAGAGGAAAAATGAAATGCCTCAAGAGTTGTTTTGCATGAGCAGCAGCCACGTTAAATGCAGCATCACATCGCCCTGATGGCCACTGTGAGTCTTCAAAGTATCATCCTCAGAGAGGCCCTGATCCACCCACAAAGCCAACATTTCCCTCTCTGTGTCAGGGTGTAGGAAGGAGGCAGCCCTGGCTTCCCAGGGCCTTTCCACAAACCACTCGTGTCCATTGATTGATGATCAGAAATCAGAAGAGTTTTTTGTTAATGTCAAGAAAACAGAACAAATCTTTCTCCCTCCAGCCACGTTGGGTTGGAGAGATCATCTGTGTGTGTCTGTGTGTGTCTGTCTGTGTGTGTCTGTGTGTGTGTCTGTGTGTGTGTGTGTCTGTGTGTGTCTGTCTGTCTGTGTGTGTGTGTGCGTGTGTGTCTGTGTCTGTCTGTGTCTGTGTGTCTGTGTCTGTCTGTGTCTGTCTGTGTCTGTCTGTGTGTCTGTGTGTGTGTGTGT
>VZTN01015999.1:8515-26442 GCA_013400515.1 Erpornis zantholeuca
TGTTCCCTTTAGAAATGGAGAAGTGTTACAACTTAAGACACTTTAGGAAGAAATTGCTTTTTTTCAAGCTTGCTGCTGGATTTCTCTAAGATCCACCAAAATGTCAGCCCCACACAAAACCCACCTTACTGGGCCAGGCCCATGGAGAACCTTGCCCAGTGGCAGGAGGACATATGACACTCAATACTACCTAGAGTCCATCATTCTGCTGCTCTCCTAGCACCTACAAGAACTGGATTATGAATGCTAAAAAATATCCCTGCCTATCCCCTATCTGTTTATGGACCAGTCATCCCTCACAGTTTGTCCATCTTTTTTTGGATCTGCTTACACTGTGTCTGCCTCCCCGACACCCAGATGTCCATCATGCACTGTATTAAAGCATGCTTATCTGCTTCAGATCTATTTAAATTCATTTCCTAGCTCTATTGCAGTAAGATTTAGTGAATAATGGCTCATTTCTTGCCTTCACCAATTTTATAAACCTCAGTCATAGCCTACTACAGTCATTTCTGTTTTGAACTACCAAGTCTCAGATTTTTCAGTCTCAGCTACTGCACTCCCTTTGTCATTTTGACTAGTTACAAGAGCAGCAATTAAATCCTCTGTGCCTGCCTTCAAATGCGGAAGTCAGGACAGCACATTACCTCCAACTTCTGTTAGTATTCAGCTGTAACTGCCTCTGGTATTCAGCACAGTTGGGAAGAGTACTTTGGAAGTAGGACTGTTATCCATGCCAACACAGGATCGAGTGAGTCCCTGGTATGGTTCTCAAACAATTATTTTAAATAGGCCCAAACTGTGCCTGTCCTCACTTTTGAAAAACATACACCACAAACCCTATGCATTTAAGAATCTTACCCTAACAAGACATAATTTTTATATCTGCAGAAAAGCCCTTTTGTATCCTTTAGAAGCTTCACAAAATATACAATTCACTTTACAAAATGAAATCAACCTCCCTATTTTTCAAGAAAACATCTCTAACAGTTGTCTTTTATACAGTTGATCAAACAAAATACAAAAAATTAAGAATCCAGTAATCAATGTCTCTCTACTAACTGAAATATAACTACATCTATACAAAATATCTATAAGAAAAAGCCTTTCTTGATTCGGATTGGAAAAAAAAATAATTCTCTAAAGTAATGATTTACCATTTGGTGATTATCAGAACTGATTTATTGTTGTTCCTAAGCCTGAAAGACAAAAAGACAAACTTAAGTCCTGGAGTATTAGTTATGTGTAAATTTAAGAGCCTCCAAAACAAACCCAAAAATGAACAAAACAATTTTACATCCCCATCCTCGTGCACCAAAAATCAAATTGAAATTATCTTTTAATTTTTCCAAGGAGTTATGCTCTCAGCCTTTGGCACAAGCATCAGGACTCCATGCTTTGCTGAGCCAGAAATGCACATAACTTTTTTAACAGCTCTTACCAATGTGATTTCCTCAAAAAAAGAGAACAATCTTCTCTGTTGTGGGCATTACTCTTATATCCATTTTAAATCTGAATAAAATCTGTGACTACAAAAGATACTAGAGCAACTGCAGCCCTCACCTGTTACAAAGAGGAAAAGTGAATCAGAGTTAAACGATACTGGATGGCACCGTGCAGCACCAGGCTGTGGTGGAGCTGAAGACAGAACATGCAGCATGAAGATAGACTAGGAAGGACAAAGAAGGGCAGAGGTTCACAGGCTTCTTTGCAGTTTGCCTTTTATCTGGAAAAGAGAATATTAATTCATTTGCGTGAATGCCTTCATCTGAGGCACTGGAACGGGCTGCACAGACATGCTGTGGATGCACCATCCTTGGAAGTGCTCAGGGCCAGGTTAGAGGGAACTCTGAGGAACCTGGTCTAGTGAAAGGTGTCCCTGCCCCTGGAAGGTGGGTTTAAAGTCAATGATATTCAAGGTCCCTTCCAACCCAAACTATCCTATGATTTTTATGTAGAATGCTCCTTTCTCTGTCCTATGTGAGTCTAGTAAAAAACCCACCAAAATAATTTCAACATAGCAGTGATGTTTAGTTACATCATTTTTTTAAAAGGATTTAGATGTCAGTAAGTTACAACGAGTCTTACACATCTGTCAGAGCTGAACTCCAGACTCATGCACATTGGGTTGCCTTCTAACTGTTCAAGGTTTACTCTTTTGTCAGCTCACACAGCATGCTGCTTCCTTCTGCAGAAAATAAATGTGGGTGTTTGTTACTCTGCAAGATACCTTCCTTGTTCTCCTGAATATCAGTAAGAACACAACCAGGTTGGAGAAGCCTTTATCCTGCTATGAAGAAAAGCTCATGAATATTCAATCACTTTTGAAATTACTTCAGGGTGAGGAGTAGAATTTACTTTAGAAAGTAAATAGTTATCATAAGTTTTCAGACCTGTCCTAGATTAACCATATCATGTCTGGGAGTAAAAGTAGAAGAGGTTTGAACCTTCCCTCATCTCTGCCAAATCTCTCCCTTTTCAGTGTGAGGTGTGCCTGACCTAGAAATAGATTTTATTCAGAGGATGGAGACTAAAAGTCTTTGTGTGGCACAGGTGAAGAAGCAGAAGAGAATGTCAAACAGAAAAGCTTCATTTGGTCACTCACTTGGAAAAAAAGCACAGCCACTTGAATTCTTATCACTTAGAGATAGCCTGTGGGTATGTTGCGTCTTTTTAAATCTTTTATTTTCTTTGTTAGCTTTCAAAATCCTTTTCCCTTTCAGATACTCTGCTTTAAAAAATAATAAAAGAAAAAGCCCTCAGAGTGATGGCGATCCCTCAGGACACAAATATATTTGACATTTGTGATAGAGAGGCACAGCCTTGAAAATGGACCAGAATGAATGAATCAGTCTATAGCCATCAACACAAAAATCTCAAGCTCCCACATCTGAGCAAAATTCTAAAAGCTTGCATTAGAAAAAGCAATGTTAACCTTTCTGTAATGAAGTAAACCAAATCTTCCCTAAAACCTTGTCCTGAAGAGGGATAAATTTAATCAAAGAATGGAATTAGACCACATTTTTTCTTCAGTTAAGCTACTAGTTCATTCAGCACCGTCTTTTTATTTGTCTTACATTGTGAAACAATTGAATCCTGAGAATTTGAAGATGTCACTTTATTCTAAAATATCAGCTAAATCAGAATATTTTATTTCCTAAATGGATGAAAGTTTAATTTTTTTGTGCATCTCCAAGTAATTGTTCATTCCATTTTCAGAGCCTACATTTGTACTTTTGCCAGTAGATTTCAGCCATACCCTATCAACAGACTAGCAAATGCAGAAGTTCACAATTTCACAAACACACATTTGCAAAGCACCATAGTTACTGCATTTTTGGTTTGATATAAACTCTAGCAGAAGGTTAATGTAGGATGGACTCCCAAAAAGCAAAGCTTAAAGACAGATTTGAAGTAGGAGGAGCTGTTGATCACATATGCCTGTTGTTAACAGATTTTATTCTTTTAAGCAGTGGCAGAGGGTAAGAAAAGAATGAATGTGTTGAAAACTATCGTGAGGAAACTTAGAAACAGGATATTCTCTCTCCAGATCTTTCTTATTTCCATGGCATTACAAACAAAAATGTGAAATACAGCTTCCTTGCTACACAAATATAGGCATGTGGAAAAAACAAACAAATGTCATTTACATTTGTAAATGTAATTTACACTACCATATAAATATATCATAATGTGCATCATCTTCTTCCAGCTGGAAGAGGAAAACAAGTGTACAGAAAAGCCTAACTTGGAAGGAACCCACAGGGATCATTGAGTCCAACTCCTGGCTACACGTAGAGTAATTTAAAAGTTAAACCTTATATTTAAGAGCATTGTCCTGAAGTGTCATAACACTTCCTGAACATTGATAGGCTTAGAGCCTTGATCACTTCCCTAGAGAGTTTGTTCCAGTGCTTAAGCACTCTCTCAGTGGTCCATTATCCCATCTGAACTTCCCCCAATGCAGCTCCCTGGCATTCCAGACATCAGCAAGGAGGTACAGGTATTTTCCCCCTCTGCTCCTACCCCAGGCTAGGGTTGGCCCTTTTAGCCACCAGGGCACACTGTTGATTCATATTGATCTTACCATCAACCAAAACCCCTAGATTCCTTCCTGCAGGGCAACATTCCAACTTCTTGTCCCCCTCTGGTGCTGCCTCCTCAGTGGATTTTTAGGAGATCTCAGCAAAAGGCTTGAGAAGGGCAAGTTCCTTTTTAACTTGTCTTCAATTGTAATATTTAACTCCATTTCTAAAAGGGAACTTCTGGAAGCTCCCAGGAGAAAAATGCAAATAATGGGAGATGTTTTGGCAAGGTGCTTTCCTTAACCACTGAAATACCTTTGTCTTGCTTTGTTTTTCATTCTTGGTGAGACTGTGCTGCAGAGATACAAACACAGTCAGACACACAGACAACCTCACTCCAGCTAACATAGCTGGAGGGAGAAAACCTGATTTCTTCTTGATAATATCTTGCTAATAAAGCCTTCTGAATTCAACAAATCTATGAACATGAGTCATTTTGTGGACAGGCCCTAGAAATAGGGCCACATCATTTCTACATCCCCCAGCCTGTACACACCCCAGGTGATCCCCCCCCAGATGCACAACCTGGCATTGGTGCTTGGTCTATTTCATGTGGTTGGAATGGCCCAGTGCTCCAGTCTACAATGATCTCTCTGAAGGACCTCTCTACCCATGAGGGAATCAACAGCTCAGTTCAGTGTCACTGGCAAATTTACTTAGTATGCACTTGGCTGCTATGTCCAGGTCACTGATAAAAGCACTGATGAAAACTGGTCCTAAAATTGAGCTATGGGGAATACCGCTGGTGAGTGGCCAGCTGTTACCCTTTCACTACTTTGCTTTGGGCCCAATCTTTCAGCCAATTGTTCAGCCATCCTATTGCATGCATGTTTAGCTTTATGCTCGCCCAGAACCATACCAAGATGGTATCAAAAGCTTTCTTAAAAAAAAATAACACCAACCAACCAAAACACTTTGTCCCACTGCCAGGTCTTCCTGACCCTTGGTCACGATCCAGGCCTCGTCTCTTGGCTCCAACTATCTTGGAGGCCAGGTGTGTTCTTCGGTTCCTGCTCTTGTACAATGCTGAATGTCCTCCCTGATGCTTCTGAGAACATAACTGAGTCAAATAGATGATATATTGTCTTCGCTCCAACTGCTTCAACTGTACCTATATGCTAATAATTAAACCTTAGTTTCTTGCTTCTATCTTGCTAGCTACATTATCAACTTTTAATTCTTTTTAACCCAGGATTAACTTGCCTGACCCACCTCCCTCTCCCTGGGGAGCCTATAAACACCGCAGCACTCCATCACTGGACTCTTCCCACCAAGTCCCACTTATGACAGCGATGTTTTAGCTCTGGGACTGAGACAAAGCTACCATCTCCTCTTGTTTATCCCTGCCTTCATACTGCCTGCCTTCACATAGGAACATTTCAGATGCCAGTGTACTCAGTTACATTATGGTTCAGCATGAAGGCCCACATTAGCACATCATCATTCAGGATCCAAGAATTAATAGGCTACTTGTTCCTTTCACTGTCATTCCCTACAACTGGAGGAAAATATTACCTTCATTTCCAATCCCTTTTCCAATCTCTCCAAGGCCTTGAAGTCTCTTTTGATCACCCTTGGTCTTGTAATTACAACTTCATTGGTACACACAGGAAAGAGCATGTATGAGGCTAGGAAGTCTTCTGTTAATATCTTTAACACAAGCCCCAGAAAAGCAGAAAGCTTCCCTTAAAGGCAGATCAGACCTGCTGCTCCTCTCATAATTATAAATTTACATTTTTTTTCTTCATGGAGGCAATTATGACATGGGTGTTAAGAAAACTTCTCTTCCCAGCCATCCAGGAGCCACTTGCACATCTGAGATAGAACTTAAGCCACTTCACACCTAAACCCCACACTCACAGAGTCAGTCCAGGCTTCCTCACCAGTCTGACTGTAGGTTTCCCATAGCAGAACCTCAGGCTCAAAGATCCTTCAAATAACTTAATCTTGGTACAATTACTAAATAACAACATAACAACTCTAATATTTTGGGTGCCTCCAAGGAGGCACCTGAAACAAATGAAACCCTGTTTTTTATACCCATACAGTCTAAGTGTGCAGTAGTCTGGGGATTGTCAGCTCCTGCCCTGTCTCTGAGTGTCCTGTCACTCAGCTGGTGCCACTCTGCAGCTCACATCACAGCTTGCAAATAGATCTACTTTCACCAAATGTATTTCTCAACATGGCAAATAAGCTGAGTTGACTTTGATGGCTCCTCAAGAATGGGTGGGTCATCTTCAACCTCATCATGTCCCAGTCCATCCAGCCACAGAGGCCTGTATCTGTTGCGTAAGGACACATCGAGAGGTACAGAGACAAGGAGAAGGTTCTCTCCCTGTCCCAAATAGAGACTGATTTCCTTTTACCTCTGTCCCCCAAGTCACTGCCTTCTGCCTGGGGAGAGAGTGCAGGATACCCTTGCCAGGTCTTGTACCTAGTCAACATTTTTGTTCCAGAGAGGACAGCAGGGTTCCACAAACCAACCCCTTTCTCAGACTTGCAGATGCTTATCCACCTGTATACTGCATCCCAAAGCTTGGTGAATAATCAGAGCAGCTCTTCTACCTGGGTACACTTCCCACAGACATTGTGCTGTTGACCTCAGACAGCAGCAAATACCCCTGGCACCTCCTGCAACTGGAGATTTCAAGAGCTGCATGCTCCCCTGGGAACTCTGCCTGGGTATCTTCCTCTGTCCCAGCATGCACGGATACCACAGGGGGACACAGAGGAGGTGGCTGCCTGTCACCATTCCTCAAGATCCCTGCAGGGCATTATGGCTGGTAATGGGTGGTCTGGCTGGCAGAGCTGTGGTCGCTCAGTGTCTTGGTTCCCTCGAGCAGCTGTCTGTCTTCGTTGCCACCTGGTCCCTCCCCACACACAGCCTGAGGGCCTTGGTCACCCAAGACCCCCATCAGGCATTCACCAGGTTCATTGCAAGCCTCTCAGGTGCTCCTCTCAGCACAGGTACAGCTGCTATGCTGCTGGTACTGCTCCTATTACCCTCCCGGCATGCAGCGAGTGCTGCCATCAGCTTTCTGGGGTTTGACTGTGCACTGAAAACACTCCTACAAGTGACTGAAATGGAACAGTGTGAGGACATGGTTCCCTCATCAGTAACTCAGTATTAATTCAACTGTGCTAATTTGCTGAGAGTCAAAAAGCGCCCAATAAACAGAGACAGCACTGCTGAGCATCCAGTGCCGCTCCTTCCTCCAACCAGGGGCCTCAAACTGAGGAAAAGATTCCTTCTAGGTTATATCTGCTCCCTCTGTCATGACTATCACGATGATCAGATAATCTTCAAAAACAAGATGGACAAATAAAAAAGAAGAAAACCAAAATCAAGGCCATGGCATGGGCAGCTGGTTTGCCCAAAGACTGAGCCAAGATGAATATTCAATTCTAAAAGTAATGATATAAATTAATTTTAAAACTAAGTGAGGGAACACTTGTTCTTATGCATTGGAAGTTAGCTGCTGGACATATGGAGGGTTTGCAAGTGTCAGGACTACACACAGAAAAACCCAGTTAATAAAATCCAAGCCTGTTGTATGGGGGGGTACACACACCACAGCTTTGAGACATAAAAAAAACAAAAAGAAAACCCCAAGCCACTCATGTTCAGAAACTGAAGTTCAACTATGAACTAATATCTAGAAAGGTATTAGAAAATAGAAACCTAGTAGCTTACACATAGGTAGTGAAATGAATTTTGATTTTTTTAGTTTATGAACAAAATACTAAGTAACTAGAAAGCTTCAAATTAGATTACTGCAGCAGCCATTTGAAACCTCTTCTACATAGGGAGACGTACCTTAAATACGTAAAAAAATCCATGTTTACTTCCAAGTGAAACAGCATCACAGAAGCCAATGCTTACAGTAACTTGAACTTTGAAACACCCAGTTATATATATTTTAAAAGAAAACAAACCCCTTTTAAAAAGCAACAAATCCCTTTCTGGTCCTTGCCTTCCAAAATCACACACAAAAGTAAAAAGTGCGGAGCAACAACCACTCTTAATACAGCAACGCAATCATCCATTCTCAGCCAAGGAAGAGTGCCTCTAAATTAAAAACTTTCTCTGACAGAGGGGCTGTATGGGGTGTCCAACACTCCTTGCCCCACATCTTGCAATCCTTTTCCTGGAGCAACCTCTGGCTGTGTGTCCCATGCCAGCCAGGCTGGGCCTTGGGGTGACTGCACCTTGCTGGGTGCCATCTGAGAGGCTCTGTGTTCTGAGCCCTCCAAAGGCAGGCAGAGGAAAGCCCTGCAGGGGCTCAGCTGCCAAGCAAAGGTAAGTACAGGGACCACAGCACAAGTGCTTTTGCAGCAGGGGTAAAACCACAAGTCCTCTGGGAATGGTATGCAGGTAAACATTTACCAACAGGATGAGGTCATGTAATCTCAAGCTCAAAGCAAAGGGAGCAAGGTACCCAGATCAAAGCACATCCAAGGCAAACACTGAAGTCTGGAGAGAGGCAGGGTGATGGCCTCCCTGGGCAGTGAGCGTATCCCAGAGCTCTCTGCTCAACTCACTGTCCCTTATTCATTCAGGGCCACGGTCACAGCTCAGAGACCTATTTTTCAAGTGACAATTTGCAAGAACACAGCTTTTCATAGAAAATTATTGCACTCAGAAAAGTAAACACCTCAATCAGCCAGAAGGCCAGTAATTAACATTTGGAATAGATACTGAGAGTTATAAAGGCATCTCGTGCAAATACCGTGAGCTGCATTGGGACATAGTTCTGGACAATTCAAGGTGCTGGCAGGTGAGGTTATGCATGGTCCTGATGAGTTTAAAAAATCCTGCCCGGCTCTTTCTCCCTGCCCATGTGCTTTGTTCCCCCAAGGAGCTGCTGCTTAGGTTCTGTCGCCAGCTTCAGTCCCCAGGAAAAGCAAGAACAAGACTGGCAGGTGGCTCTGAAGCCACAGGATCTTAAAAACATTCATGCCCCCTCAAACCCTTGGGCGTAGGTCTGTCTGCTAACCCCAAGGACACGGAGTGCTCTGGGATGCAGGGCGCTGCCGCCGGCTCCCGCTGCGCCACGCTTCCCGGCGGTTGCCATAGCACTGAAAGGCAAACCTAGCAACAGGCACACAAGCCTCCCAAGCACACAAGTCCAAACCACATTTTTTAAATAAATTAAATTATCCAGCCTTGCCTGTTACCCAAAAAAAAAAAAAAAATAAATAGTACAACATGTTTCAAGAAGCTGTTGAGAATGTGCCGTTTCTGTTCAGATGCGCTAGAGAAGGGGTTTAATTACCACTAAAATTAAATGGTAAGCGCTGGGACAAAATTAAAGTAGCTTGCAGGAAGGTTTGCTTTTTAATATGCCTTTTGTGAAAACTATTCTTCTGGCAGTTATTGAGGGCATAAGTAGTTAAGTTAGGCATCAGAAAGCAAAATAAGAGTTTAGCTTTTATTTTAGATGTTTTTCTTGCAACCCTGATTTCTTTGTGAAAATATGTGGTAGTACAGAAGTTTATTTGTTCCTGTTAGTATCACAAGCAGAGATTATTTGTGTCTGTTAAAAATCAATCCCACTACAGATCAGGATCTTTACCTTCCATTTCCTCGTGCCTATCAACATGATTATTCAATACATATCTCAAGTGTCTCCAATGTCTGCAGAGGTTTATAAACTTTGCTTCCAAATTCTCTACCTCTTCAGCTTCAAAGCCTTGTGTACTAATATTTTAACTCTGTGACACATAATTAAAGAAAAAACCTGTGAAGGAAGCGAAGAGCATAAAGCATTGGATTTCTGTGAATTTCACAATGTTAAGTATATTCTACATAACAAAAATACAGCCATTTCGTAAAAAGGGTATGAAGTTCTATAAGCCAGATAGACATGAAGAAATAGAGGAATGTCCTGCTGTTATTACCTTCTCTCCATTGAAGGGTTTTTCCCTGGCTCAGATTATTTTTTTCCTGAACAAAACATATTTACAGAAGGAACCCGTTGGGTAATCATTCTTTCCCTCTGAAATCACAGCCTCTGAACTGTGTGAAGATCACTGGAGGGATAATTCCAACAAAAGTGCCCCACCAGGTTTTGCAACTCACTTCTTTAGAGAAATTCAGGCTGAATGAAGTGGTTCCAATTACTGCCCTTAGAAATTTTGTTGGGATTGATTTGACTTGTTTATCTGTTATGAAAAATTACCTACATAAATAAAACACTTCTCATCCAAGAGTCAGAAGAGAACACACAATGTTCTACTGAGTCCCTAAAGAAACCAATCTCATGTTCACCCTGACAAAATTTACCCACACATCAACTCAGTAGAGGACATAAACAAGAGGGCACAAATTTCCCAAGTGCTAAGGAGGACTGCTCCTTAGAAGAGAGTGCAAAAATAAGGACGGAGTATATCTATGTGTCAACACCAAATAAAATGCAATTATATATTTTAGAGGTTCATCATTAAAGTAAACTTTGAAACATGACTTTTTCCTCCTGCCTGCCCTCAGCATGGTCATGACCCTTCCCACAACTCCAAAGCAGCATGCTTAAAGGCTGATTAGAAGTTTTTTGGAGGTTGTAATTTTATTCAGTATCTCCCCTAATGTATGCTGATGGTTCACATTCATGTTGATATATCTGGAATCACAACTCATTAAATTGTTTCCATCTGCAATTGGTCTTTTCAGGGAAGGTGCTTGTGAATTAGAAACCCTTCCCCCTCACACACACTTACTACAGACAAATATTAGAATCAAGATAGTAACACTCGTGGCAAGTCAAGTACACACAGAAATTATACCATCTGGCACAATTAGTCAGCCTGGGGGCTGGTTAATGAACTGTAATATACACAATCGAGCATGCATACTGAAGTTGCAATTCTTTATGATACTCGTGGACATGTAAATTCAGCAGGGGACATAAGAAGCCTTTCTAGCATATAATTTATTTAGGGGGTTTTTGGTATGCACAAGAATTGGAACCAAAAGCTTTTCTCCAAGATATTTCTGTACGCCTCTTGCTGTTTCTATAGCAGTAAACAAATTATTTTGGGGTTTATATATGGCTGAAACAGTAAGAGACATCTAGTTCAGACAGAGGTTTTGATAGCTTTTAGCATTACAAAAACACAGACGCACAAAAAATAAATTTGGGGATTCCACCATCAAACTGTGATTTAAACATTGTCTGCTGTGCATCGAGAATGACAAAACATCACCATCCTCTGCACCTCATTCTTCTCCATACACTAATTAGCAGTGCCTGAGGAATCAGCTCTAATATGGTCATCCACCAAGAGAAGACAGCAGCTGTTAACTCCCCTCCACAGATACCATTACAGGACCCCATTGTCTGACTGCCACTGAGAAAATTAGCATCTTTAACGTGTCACTTCATAGCTTCTCCTGATAGCTCTGCTGTGGCAATGTCTCTGTTTAAATCCTCTTTTTTTCAGGGCCTCAGCACTCATATATACAGAGAACAGTACTCTATGTGCCACTGAGTGGTCCTGACTCTTCACCAAAAATAAGAGTTAAAAACCCCCACGCAGGTTTTAACAAATAACCCATGTAAAAAATTGTCCTACATCATGGCACCAAATTAACTTTTGCATAACCTCTGACACAGTGTATGCACATCTCTATGCAAACATACATCTATGTCAGAAAATCATATTTATTAAACTCAATTTTATATATTTTATATATATATGTATACACACACACATTTTTTCCCAAGCACATGTCAAGTACTTATATTTCCTCAAAAGACACACAAATATTATGCAAATATTTCTGGCACCCTTGAGGTGCCAAAAACTCAATAACTTAGTGGACAATCTTAAAAAGGAAGAGAATTCTCTTTGTGCCTTACCTAGTGCTTTCTCCACTGTATTGTGTGAATTTCCTCAAAATAAATACTTTTTTGCTTACAAGAATTATGTAGCAACAGGAGGAGCTGTGGAAAGAGAATGAAAAACAGAGCAAAATGCACTGGTCTATGAAAATTTAGGCTGGCAGGTCTAGAGGGTTGTGTCAGCACATTTCATCTACTGGTACAGATCAATGCTCGTGCATATATAAATTGACAAAAACTCTGCAGAGTAGCTATAGGTAAACACCTTATGCACTTCTTCACCCTTCCACAACACTATGTCCCTATTTTCATCATTATTTAAATGTTACTGAGAAAGCTATGTGAAGTGAAACTGGCCTGCTTGAGAGAGCCTCTTTGGGTCAGTTTTAATTTTTTCATTTAACACAAAACCTGTCTTAGAAAGCTTCTTTTTAACCTCTCTCAGTAGATACTGAGCATCCCTTTCTGAAAGCCCCAAAGAGCAACAATGCGTTGTCTTAATTAAAAGTTGAGATTTATCTTCTGAAGAAGCAAGAAGAATTCCCCATCAAACACTGCTCTGGCAAACAATCCCACTTTCACTTATGAAGGCCCCAGAAGGTTGCTCTTTGCAGGTAGCATTGGTTCCCAGCACATGATTAAAATGAAGGTATGCAGAAGGTATATGCCCGTATCATTAACCACTGCATTAATTTGCAGAAGGAGAGTAGGCAATTATGCCAGGCTCACCTCTACACATCAGCATCAGGAAGCTATTTCAGTCTGAAGACTACAGATCACTTCCAGCCCTGCTCCCCTGGAGCTGAATAGTGTTATCCTTCAGCCACAACAGCTCAGATGGGCTGCTCAGGGAGTGCTCCTACCAACTCCCTGTAAAACTTTCCTCTGTGCTTAGAGCTCTGTAAACACATGATCAGTGCTTCTGCTGCACTCTGTGCACTCCCTAACACTGCCAAGGGAAATGTAAGTCTGCTTTACCAACCAAAAGTTCTTTACTAATGCATGGTTTGTTTGTATTGATCAATTTAGTGCAATTATTCATACTAATACCCATAAGGAGTTGCAAGAGATGAGAAGGAAGAGATTGCCATGGATAAAATTCAGGGCTAGCATGGGGATTCCATGAGTGACTTAAAATTAATTTGTATGAAAACCAGAAGCTGTTTCATAAATTCATTTACATGTTGAAGGTGTTGGTGAGAAGTCCTAAAAATTTCACGTTGAATAGGAATCTGTACCTCCAGCTGGAATCAGAAAACTATTTTGAAACACTGTACAAAGATAGGATTGAGTTATTCCAGAGCTTTTGATAATAGTACATAATTCAGAACTTGTACACTTAACAAAACTGCATGCATGCCTTATTTCTTGGACTAATCTAAATTTTCATTTCAGAGTGTCTGTCTTCACCATGCTGTTTTTCACTTCAGCATGCATTATTTTGAATATCAAAAGATTGAAGAGTTTTTAGAGTTAAAACTTTGAAAATGTCTCTCTCAGGAAAAAGTTTAAGTCTAGCATGCAAAGGATGAAAAGCAAAGATTAAATAATTGTGAAATATAATTTTTCCAAACAAAAGTACAAGCCTTCCACTCAATTGTTTTTTGGGATTTTTTTGTCAGTTTATGTGCAATATTTATGCAGGCCTGGTAACACTGCAACGTGATGAAAGTCTTATACTCCACACTGCAATTCTCTCAGGGTACCAGGAAATTTGAAGTAGTCTGGGTACAATTACCAAGGAAGAACAAAACAGAACACTTCTTAATTGCCTTGCTTCCTCAGATCCAGAGTGGCACTCACATTTGACTGAACAGCATTTACAGTGTGAGACCTGGGTCTTGGTCCAGGTCCTTGTCACCTGGTAATCTGCTGCATGAATAGGAAACCGTGGTTATAAACTGAGATTACTGAACATTTCAGCAGTAGGATTTGAAAAAAAGACATTCACTAAAGCTTAAAAGAGATTGATCTATTCTACAATGTAAGTTAACTGAAGTTAATTACATGTAGTTTTATCTGGTATAGATGGATTTGTGATGAAGATAAAGTTATACTGACAGACCTTTAAAGCTTCCCTGACACACTGTGTTTTGCCCTTCTGCTTTCTTCACTTCCCTTGTTCCAGTGCCAGTTCACAAATTCCCAGCTCTTCATAATTCTTTGTTTTACTCAAAGCTATGGACTAATGAAACAAAGTTCATTCTGCTTTATAAACAGCCCTTCTGTTGTCTTTGCATATTGTTGTAAGAATGGCTGCATGGGCGGGGTTAGGAAAATATCCCCTGAATTTATTTGATCTCAGAGTTGGCACTAAGGAAAGCCAGCTTAGGAAATAAGGCATGCACAGAATGATCCTTCTTCTGGTGTATTCTCTAGATTTGGCAAACTAGCCATTCATGGTCTGAAGATTGCCTTCAAATCTCATATGTTACTGCCATTAATTAATTTCTTCATGAAGTTACTGTGTTGCTCCTTAATCCACTTGCTGTCGTAGCTTTTACAGCTTCTTAGAATATATTCCACTACTAACTTCTTAATTGTATAAATATATGTTCACTGATGGTACATTAGGAAAGAAAACAAAATTTTTCCATCAAGCTGGCTTGTTGTTGAAGAATTTAGACAAGTTTTTATTTCCCCAGCTTGTGTTATTGCCCATTTAAAGTACCAGATATTTTGATGCCCTGTCATTACCATGTGCCAGACCTTCCAGAAGGAAGCTGTTGTTACATGAACTAAAAGAAACTGATCTGTCTGGACACCAACCCAGAAGACATCATAAACTGTTATAAGTATCTTTCAAGCTATCTTGTACCACTGAGTCAAAGGGCAAGCACCACTTATGGATGCACTAAAGAGTACTTCCTGCTACACTTTTATTTTTCCTGGAAGTTTCCATTCAAGTCTCGACCCACAGTGACCCTCATTAGCTCATAAAAGCCAGCTAGATCCCAGCTCAGGATTCTGTGGCATAGAGGGCACATATTTGATCTGCTTTCTATGGATTTTTAGAAAGCAAACCTTTTTCTGCAATCACAGATACACACCTACAGTGCTGATGCATGCCATGTATAGATGACAGGAAATGCATCCCTCTTTCAATTACTGAGATGCACGAAAGTGGACTGGAAAAGTCAGTTTGCCATGAGACATTTGAAGAGTGAAGATAGCTCAGCTAAACACTGAAAAGTTTTTAGATCCTCTTTCTCAAAGAAATCTCCTTTGTCTTCTACTAAATATATCATAATTTCTCTTCTTGCTCTGCCCTTTGCTCATTATGGGAAACTCACATTTAAGATAAATCATCAGCA
The DNA here is from genome assembly GCA_013400515.1 of Erpornis zantholeuca. Lineage (NCBI taxonomy): Eukaryota > Metazoa > Chordata > Aves > Passeriformes > Timaliidae > Erpornis > Erpornis zantholeuca. The sequence continues at coordinate 23,756 of VZTN01015999.1, forward strand.
GCAATAACATGGTAAACCTACAGATAAAAATGGGGAGAGAGCAGAAGGGTCCTCGAATTTGAATAGGATTGCAATGGGAGAAGTGGCTTTAACTTAGCAGAGCTATTTCCACGATATTCTGCTTTCCCCTCCTTAAAGCTTCTGTCAAAAACATTCATCTACAAATAAGCCAGGTAATTACATTTCCCAGAAACTTGTTTCAGACAGATTGTTCTACATCTTATTTGTAACAGTTTGTGAGGCACTAAGACAAAGTTAATTGATAGCTAAATTATAGGGAGATGCATTTAGAGGGTTAATTGCTTACTGCTTGCAACCACATTTTTAAAAGAGCTGAAATCTGAATATCTATATTAAGATTTTAAATGACTGGAGAACCAAAATGGTGAGTTTTTCTCTCCCAATTTCAAATCTTCAAAACCAAACACTGCACCTATCTTTTTCACAAGAATCAGAACAAATCACTCCTGCTGCTTGCTGGTCTTTATATGACACTGGAAATTATTCAGACTCATCTCTGAGGCTTGCTCTGAGATAGTAAGATAGAGAGGCACTTGGCAGCAGCTGTTAACCCACCTGCAGAGACAACTTCTGTCTCATTTCATCTCCTGAATTGCTGAAGCCACCAGACTAATGTTTACTTGTTCACAATTAAAGGCACCACATGGCCCTCTGGGACTGTGCAGGAAAGGAATGTGGAGCTTTCAGGGCCTGAAATCCAAGCTGTTCCCCTTGTTTAAATATTGGGCAGCTACTAAGCTGCATATCCTGGAATGCCAAAATAGCTCACCCAGGGCTGCAGTAAACCCTCCCTGTACAGGGTGTACATGACCACTCTCTGCTAACAGCTGTTTCTGTACTGGAAACCCTAAATTGCACATTCACCAGCATCCCAATTTATGATCATTTTCATAGGAAATAACCACTGAATCAGCAATGCTCAATACAGAAAGCTGTATTTTAGAGGATTAATTTGCCTGAGAAGTAGTTAATGCTTAAAAAAAGCATATATTGAAAGCTATTTAAACAAACTGACACTCACCTCTTCTTAATTGTTATGTCCTTTGAAATTACCTCTGCTAACAGCTGTTGTTTTTTTCCTTCTGGACCACTAAAGGTGACAATAGTTCTGAAAAGTAAACACATGTAATACTGACAGGCAGCATGTTAGCTTGAAGCCTGGCAGTGCATTTGTCTGTTGGTGTCGCTTCATAGCAATTATCACTACCAAATATCCACTATTTTTTTATTCTTGTCATAAGCAAGCTAACAATAGAATGATTTAAAAAAAAAAAAGCCTTTTTTACATTAATGGTATTGACTACCTTGGGAAACAAAAAAACCTCACTACACATAAAGCAATTCTACCTTGATTCCAGAGAAATGAAAATAAATCAAAGCTAATAAAGTGAGCTTCAAAAGCTGAGAGTAGTTAGCAGCATTTATTTAGGCTATTTTGTTTCCCAGAAAACATTAATTGCCACGCATATAATTTACCCATAAAACTCCAGAAAGCCAGAACCCATTTTCACTCTGGCTCTCAAGGAAACCAAACTTGAGAGAGTCACTGGGAACTGTTGCTCTCTTTGCTCTGGTACATCCCAATGTACAAGAAGGGTAGGAATTTCCCAGGTGTGAAGGTCCCTTCACTTTGTGATAACAAGCAGCCTCAAAAGCAAGAGCTATCCAAACTGCTCTCTTAATGGCTGAAAAGCCACAAGCCTCAGAAATTTCTCATTAAATTTTTTTTCTGAGCATACCCAGAGTCAACACACAGCATATTATACAAGTCCAAACCAACCAAATCCAGGGCTGTTTTCTGCCCAAAGGAGAGAGGAACAGGCTAAGAGTGTCACACCAGCCTCTACTTTGAGCAAGAACTAAGTTGCACATCTTCTGTCTAATCTTAGTCCAGATATACAAAGGCTGCAAAGTATTACTTCTATGTATGACATTTACTGTTTGATATCTCAATGCTGAACAACAGAAGAACAACAATTCAGCTACTAGGAGAGGGTAACCCCAAGAAACCTAGCAAATTACCCAGCATCTACATTTCTTGGTATTTTTCCCATACTTGGTGCAGATTTTCCGAGTTGCTCTCACAAACACACTATTTACCAGCTTTTGTTAGTTTGCTCTGTCTAATGTAAAAAAATGTCCCTTATAAGGCAAAAGTATCCATCACCTGACTTTTTGCTGAATGACACAGGCTACCAATGGAAAATCTTTGTTGCCCAGTGTAGTGACTAACTAGTTTGTATTGCTCCTTAACTCAGTCGCCTACCATAATATACATTATATCTTAATTTACATTTGGGAAACCTCTGAATTAGGCTGTGGAAATAAAAGAAACACAGTCAGAAGGAATCAGATTACCCAGAGACAAACATTAAACTGTTTGGTGCTTTAAATGTATACTAGCATTTCAGTCAAATCACTGCTATTGAGTAGTTCATGTTTTGGAATTCTGCCCATCATCTCAAGTTTGCCAGCTTTTGTTCATGATTTCTAATGTGGCTAAAAAGCCTTTTCTCAGAAGCAAAGTCTGCTGCCTGTTTTGTAAATACCAACTGATACCTTGTATATTTGATTCCATAACAGCAAGTGACAGGATGTCCTCCGACATACTGGCCTATAGAGGGAAAAAAAACCAAACAAAATGTCATTTACCTTTTTCAACAATT
>VZTN01015999.1:26556-54695 GCA_013400515.1 Erpornis zantholeuca
TTTACAATAGAAATTGTAACGATACAGTACAATAGTATTTTCTGACTTCTGCTACCTTTTTGCAAAATAAAAAGAAATGACCACATAGGATTTTACAGTTCTAGGTTTTAAGTTCAGATTTCAAAAACACGTTGCCTTCAAGTCCCTAAAATGATTTCCTGACATATAAGTGACCATTTTCCCTATCTTTCACTTTCAGGAAACAGATGCAATGAGTACTGGAAATTTAAAACAAAAAAAAAAGTGATCACTCCTGACTTCCAGTTCTTTCATGCAAACCACAGTTCCTTGTCCAGCCAGGGCAAATAAAAGTCAGTACTCTTAAACATGCTTGTGAATGTGCATGCAGTAAATTTGACAATAAGGATCTCCCAGAAAACTGAAGAACAATAAAATGTTGGCTAGTAAAACTAGTTGATGCCACTACAAGAAGGTTAGCTCATAATTTTCATATTGAAGTAAAAGAGAAATACTGCTTTTGATAGAGAAATGGTTCTGTTAAAAAATAACACTGTGTTCATTAAGTTTTCTTATTTGATTTTTCAAACCCGTTATACAAAGCTGTTATACATGAGATGATACAATNTGGCTGCTCCCAGGGCATGACCCAAAATACAGACCAAAGGAAATCTAACTTTTCTCCTGCTGCCCTCTCTGCCCATCTCCAAGGGGCCACACTCAAAGCACTTCCTACTCCTGACCGCCCAACTTCAGTCTCAAGACTGCAAAGAGTGAGACACACCCACAGACCATACTTTTTTCCACATATAAAATTTTGTTGTGTTTTACAATAGAAATTGTAACGATACAGTACAATAGTATTTTCTGACTTCTGCTACCTTTTTGCAAAATAAAAAGAAATGACCACATAGGATTTTACAGTTCTAGGTTTTAAGTTCAGATTTCCAAAACACGTTGCCTTCAAGTCCCTAAAATGATTTCCTGACATATAAGTGACCATTTTCCCTATCTTTCACTTTCAGGAAACAGATGCAATGAGTACTGGAAATTTAAAACAAAAAAAAAAGTGATCACTCCTGACTTCCAGTTCTTTCATGCAAACCACAGTTCCTTGTCCAGCCAGGGCAAATAAAAGTCAGTACTCTTAAACATGCTTGTGAATGTGCATGCAGTAAATTTGACAATAAGGATCTCCCAGAAAACTGAAGAACAATAAAATGTTGGCTAGTAAAACTAGTTGATGCCACTACAAGAAGGTTAGCTCATAATTTTCATATTGAAGTAAAAGAGAAATACTGCTTTTGATAGAGAAATGGTTCTGTTAAAAAATAACACTGTGTTCATTAAGTTTTCTTATTTGATTTTTCAAACCCGTTATACAAAGCTGTTATACATGAGATGATACAATTTTTGTACTTATTAAGAACACCTTAGTATAAATATTTAGCCTTTTGGGAAAAGATTTTATTGCAGAGACTATCTATTCCCTAAATTGCATTGGGAGTAGCTGAGGAAATGAATCACCTAAGATTGATGCTCTCTGTCTTTGGAGTAGCTTATGCTGGATCTTATCTGGAAACATTGATCTATAAGGTCACTTAGCTTTATAAGAAAGTATTTTTTAATCTGATTTATGAGGAATTTCTGTGGGCTTCAGACTGTGATTATAAAACTGCTGTGAAGTAACATTAGGTTCTCTTAAGAAGCCAGGCAAATTAATGTTTATTAACTTACCTATAATCGAAACAGGCAGATACTTCAGTGTTGATTCTGCAGAGACTTTTAATTAAAAGCAATTTATGAATAATAAAGTTACCTGTACAATTCTATGCCTGACTACAAGATAAAGATGGACGAGTCAGATAAAAGGGTATCTGAAGATTCCTAGTTGACAAAAAGTGAGCAGTGGTTTAAGAAATGGCCCACACCAAAACTAACAAAAGCTACTGAGGAATTACCCAAACCAGCAGAACATCTCTTATAAACTAAATCTCTTAACTTCCCTAATTTTCAATTAAATAGGATTTTTTAAGCCTATGATTTTCTTTTCAGGGACATTTACCTTAAAATAATCACTGGGAAGGATATTTTAGCTGGATTCATATTTTTAATGGAAAGCTATACTGCCATTCTGAAACTGATTGAAATCACTCCTTGCTCAGCATTGCCCACCTTGTTTGGGCTTGGTTGCTGAGAATTTTGCAAAATATCACCTTGTCTTAAAACAGGCATTAAAAAGCAACAAAGTGGACAAAAGAAAGAAATGGGAGAAGGATTCTGATGCCTTTCCTAGGTAGTTTGCCAGGCATCCATGTGAGCTGAACCACCCTGTCTTCCACTAAGCAGAGAGATCATTTCCTACAGGATGAACCACAGAGCTAAGTACTTCCACATGTACTCAGCATTAGTACAAAACTCCTCAGTTGTCTTCAGCAATAGTTCATATTTATGTATGTTTTAATGTTCTCTAATCTCCTAAAACCAGAAATCTCAGCAGGGAAGGAATGTGGAATGTTCTTTATTTATCACCCTTGTGAAATCCCTGCTCTTACACTGAGGCACATCTACAAACAGATCTTCATGTTTTCTTGCTAAATAAAACTCTCTTGCTTTCACCATCCCAATATTTATCTATTGATCAGCAAAATAGAACAGAGTTCAGTGTGGACTTTAAGGGGAAAATTAAGCTATTCTGAATGCATGTTTTCTGCTAGATCTCCCTGACATCTAATTACTTATGAAACCAGAATATTTCTATCTAGTTTAAAACCAGGCTTTCTAAGGGAAATTCCTTGCAGGGTAAGATGGCATTGCTAAATCTTGAAATTCAAGGTGCTGGCAGCCAGACTAGCTGTTGTTTCCTTCTTCCTCTCATACAGTGTTGACACAACTGTCACCCTTTTGTGTTGCAACTAAAAAGCATTCAAGTCAAGAGAGTCCCAAAGGTCACCATTAGCCTGGTTGGTAGCAGACAAATTTGCCAGGAGAGAAAAGAGCCCGGGAATTAGACAGTGCTTCCTTCAAGCTGCTGGTGCTTGTGCAGGCTCTTGTCAGCTGCAATTCCAGCATGACACACCATCACAAAGCACCCTCCTTCCAAAGGGACACGCTGTCTGTCCTGAGCCTCAGACCCAAACCCCCCTCGCCTTCATCTATTACAATGAAATCAAAGTCCTAACATGATTTAGAAAAACAATTCCTGGTGCAGGATTAGAAAGTGCTTTTGCAGCAGCAGTAAGCATTAAAGGGCTGGCTGGCATCCCATAGAGAACACCATTATTCAGGCTGGTTCAGCACAATCCTGCTTGTACAACACATTCACTGTATTTTTGTTCCCACATTTCTTCATTATTGGCTATATTAGCATGAGAACAGGATTTCTGTCAGTTAGAACTGTACGAAAGTTTACAGATTTTCCTCACAGGGCATCCTGCAAGTATTGTCTTTGATTTTATTCTAATTTATTCTGAGTCTGCTCAAGTTTTGTTTTGAATTCCCAGTCAAATTCATTGAAGCTAACAATGTCAACCAATATGGCAAAAAATCCTACAACGGTGCACATCTTCTCATCTATTTTGCTTGAAAACTATCACAAAATTCCTGAAAGCGCCTTCTGTCTTTCAGAATATGCCCATCAAATCAATTAGTGCCCATCACAAACATCACCTGCCCACATAACAGGTGCAACCTGATTTCTATCCCAAGAGCCTCAAGAAAAAAAGAGTTCAGGCAGTGAGTTTGGTTTTCTGAAAAGACTGCAATAAAAGCACTCAGCTGACATTTTTGTTCACTCCTAAATGCAAAGCCTATCATTCCTGCCTGTTCATAAATATTTTGAAATAAGAATCACCAGGTAACATGGCAATCTCTATACAAGTCATCACAATCACGTAATCCACGAGGAATCATCTAATTCCTAGTTTTCTTATACAGTTATTGATGTACCTCACTGCTTTATTGTTGTATTTTCTAAAGGACATTTGAATTCAAGTAAATGTAAATGGTTGTATTAAGGCCACCTTTCAAGGCTCAGACATGTGTCTGGGAATGCAGAAAACAAAAGGCAAGCTCTAGTAATCAAAACCATGTTAGAAGGGAAGGGAAGACCCAGCTTCCCTAAACAAGGACTGCCAATAGGACCTAGTTTGCACTGTTTATTGTGTTTTCTATTCCCTTCTGACCTACAAAGGATTTTTCTTCAACTGTATTTTATTTGCCACTATTGGAACTTGTTTTCAGGTCTATGATAGAGCTGAAATAATTGCCTAAACAGTGTAATTTGAGGTCATGGCAACAAAAGAGGAAAGGAAATTTAAAAACCATAAGGGTGTAATGCACTGAATAATGCGCAGGCTTTTTTAGAGACATTTGTTTATTGATTAACCTGACTTTAAAACACCTCAACAGAGGGGGTAGCTCTGTGGTGATACTACCTTCTAGCCAGGTGTGAATTTAACACCTCAGAAGAGCCTCTGACTTGTGCCCTGCTCCCTGAGTGTGCTGGCTTGCCCACCAGAGCCAGAGGGGTTTTAGCTAAGGAGCTAAAAACACTGATTTGCCTCCACTTTCAGAGAGGTGTCTGGACTACTCTGAGGATGGGGAAGCTCACTCCAAATTAACATAGCAATTATAGATGCTTCTTCTGGTTCTGTTCTACGTTTAAGATCAGCTGGCAAGCACGAGATGAGTGAATTTAAAGAGAAAGAGCAAATGTTTCTCCTTGGTATATTGTGCTAGGCGTGTTTTCCTAAAAAACTTGGAAGCTTGAAAGTCGTTTCCCTAAAAACATGCAGACATCATCTGCTCATAGAAATTAATACCTCTCTTGTAAAGAAAATGGTATTTCTCTACTTCACCGTTGTGCATTATACAAATATTTGGATTAATGTAAATAGCTATAATCACAACACTTAGGGCACTCCAATGACTTCACCAAAGCAGACAAAGTTTTGACTATTCTTTTTATGGTTTGTATTAAACCCCTCAGGCTAGTTGCTTGAAGCACTGCTGTTTCTGCAGTTCACCAGATTTAATAAAAGAAAAGCACACATAAAAAAAGAAGAAACCATTAAAATCCCCAAAAAAATCTCATTCACCTAAACAGCTGTCCTAGGAAAATATTTTTACTAGCCTATTCATATGGCTTTGGAACATATAAAACTACATCCCAATATATGAGATTTCAGAAGATGTTACTTGGAGGAAAATACCATAACTGACTACCAATTGACTATTTATCTTATTTGACTACTGATTTCATATTTATCCACAGCTGTGATACACTTAATCAAAAAGATATCAAATAAGGTGCCACTCATAAGCAGTTTTAATGGATTTCTAATATATTGGATGCCTTATTTAGTATTTCTTACAAACAAGAGTTTGATTTCCTTTTTTGTAGCACAAATGATTCACAATAAGAGCAATACATCTTTTGAAAAGGAACATTAAAAAAAATCAGAATATGTTATGCAGCTTCTATTTCAAATGGGTGAAGTCTGGGGAAATCTACAGACAGAGAGGTCCTGTTCTGAGACCCAAGCAAAGGCACATCACACAATCATACCATTTCAGATTCTCATCAACAGAGAGAACAAAGAATCACAAAGATAGTTTATATGAACTGGCAGAGTTAGATTTGAGAGATTTTTATTTCCAAGGGCCAGCACTGCTTATTTATTTATTTAAAAACACTTTATCTCCATGTGTATTTCTGAATAACCATGTCCACCTTGGCTGAGGTCAGCAGAGACATATTGGTCTAAAAAGGCAGTCTTATATAAGGAAGGAATACCATATTTCATTAGAAAAGGGAAGGGAAAAGCATTTTTTATCCTAAAAGTGAATCAAGACAACAGGTGAGTCTCAAGTGAAAGAGATATATCTACTTTATATATAAAAATACAAGATAGATTTGGAGAAGTTCACTTAAGAGACTGTGATATAAATGTAACAAAAGGCAGGTGCTATCACTTTTAAAAACCACATCAATTTTTGATAGCTATCACTTGGCAAAATGCTTAGGGAATACTCAGCTATCTCCAACACTATCTTGTCATTTCCTGCCTCACCCTGTCTGTGCATTCACTGATGCACTGCATTAAGTATCCAAGTAGTTTTTCTGATTTTTTTAAGTTTAACTTCACAAACTAACTTTTTTTTTTTTTACCCTTTCTGCAGCATACCTGCATGTTTAAATCCAAGATACAAAAGCATCACCTCTCCCTCACCCTAAGGATGTTTTCTTGTGAAGAGGGGCAGGATATATCCCTCACTACACCCTCACTCACCAGCAGTAGAACACCTTTGTGCCTTTAGCAGCCACAGCAGGGAACTTGAGGCAGAAAAGGCCAACTGCATCATACAGAAGACAAGGGTTTAGAGAGGTATTGGCTGTTTTTTCTGAAGAACAAGCAACCCCCAAATTATATGCAGGGTCAAAATAACTGTCTTTCAGGCTTTTTTTCTGGGTGCAAAAGCATTTTTGTTACTCATGTTCATGTTGTTCATGACACCCTCACCCATTTGTTTACAAGACCTTCATCTGTAAGAGGATCATAATAGCAAAATTCTTCCATGAGTAACTTAAGATGTAAAGTAAATCCTTCATCTACATGACACTGGTCATCTTTTGAGACTTTCAGGATGACATTTTCTACCTGCATAGGATTGTTGATTTTTTTTTTCTGCAGAAGACAAGGTCTGTAAATAGGGGTGATCTAATTGGTTGCATCAGATAATATAATGCAAAAAAAAATAGATAAGGCTTTGAGCAAGGAAACCTGTTCTTCAAGTCTGCAATGGCAGCAGTAAAAATAAATGCCTGCTGAGAAAAAACTTACAGTTCAATTAAAGAAAAATACTGTCCCCACAAAAGTGCAGAAGCTCTCAAACTATGGTGGCAAACACTTCCCCAGGGAATGTAACCCTCAGGGAACGTAACCTGTAGGGATGCTACAAGTATTTGCCATAAGCATGGTACCATACCAAGTACAAATACATTTATAACATGACATATAATGAGCTAAATAATTTAATCACAAGATTACTGTATTCCTATCAAAATATCAACAAGTTTATTTTCACGACAGTTTTCTTGTCTGTCATGCAATTATCTAGAAAAACCCCAAGTTTTAACCAAGCAACATAAATGCTACTAGATGAGTTAAAGATAGCTTGAATAAAGATTGGCTTTTTAATTGAATAACACAACTTTGATTACAGTTATAATTTAAAATATACTTAATCAATGACACACAGTTAAGTCATCTCCAAAACTGAATATTCATTCTATCTAAAGACTCTAACCAAATTTCATATATGACTGCAGTGAAGGATAGTCTGCTGGCTGGGATAGGTGACATAGCTGCTTTAAACCTGAAAAAATTTGTCATTTCTGAATTTGGAGGTGCACAGTCAGAAATGTTAACTAAAGAAAAAAAACAAAGCAAAAGGAATAGAGGACCTACACAAAGAAAATCATTTATGCATTTAATCTAACCCTCCACCCCCCGCCCCACCAAACTTCAGAAACAAAATATTAAAAACTTTCCCCAAAAAGAGGTACTTCAGTGGGAGTTTGCCTTTTAGTCCAAAGGTGCTTTGTGCTGCTGACTGCTCTTTTTGCAGAGCTAATAAAAAGATTACGAGGATATCACCACTTGACCCCTCCCCTTTAGATGACAAAGCCATAATTCTCAGCTCAGCCATGCACAGTCAGACAACTTGCCTGCCTTCAGACTACCAAGCAGCTCTCTGCTTTTCCAGAGACCTATTGACCACGGAGGTACCACCAGCAACCTTGTGCAGCTTTTCAATACCTACCTAAGTGCTATGACCAACACTTTCTGAAATAAAGGTCCAATAAAACAAGAATGGTTCCTACAGTGTCACTCTACAAGATACCTAAAAATCTCCCAAGACCAAAAAAAAAAAAAGGAATTAAAAACACTCTTAGTCCTACAAGATTTTGAAAGCATAAAGGATCTTCAGCTATGTAAAAAGTAATTTCAGAGCCAAAAGTTCATCTTTTACCAGTTTCTGGTCACATCATCTCAAGGTTCCTCAAGAATCAGTTATTTCCTGTGCTTTAGTGTAGTGGGAAAAGACATTATATACATACTCTGAAGTAGGAGCAGAAAAAACCTGCAATCCTACAGGGTCTCCACAGTCCTCAGCCCAAGATATCTCCCATCCCAGTTGACAGGAAAGTTTATGTAGCCACCATCCAACTTGATGAAAAGATGAGTTTAATCTCTCAGTGGAGTCTTAGGCAGTCTGAAAACACTTTTTTAGTAGGGAAGGGTTAGTACTTTAACAAGAAAAGGCTTTGTCTATATTAGCAAATAGAACATACCCAGGGACATAAATTAAACATGCCAGCTGGCATAAAAGATCCTACAGTTATGCTGGAAAACTTCCTTTGGCTCCAAATCTCATTAAATGCCTGCTGAAAATATCCCTGCCCAAGCTCAGATCTGAGCTGTGACAGAAAATTTTTGACCAGATTAGTTGTTAGTTGCCAAAATCATACCAGGGAGTAGTTATTTTTCTAGTACAGACAATGAGTCCCAGTTTAGCATGCTGCACACAGACCAAGTTCACTAACTGGCTGCCTGGGGGTAAGCCCTGCTGCAGCTGAGCAGCAATCAGCACTGAGGCAGTGTTGGGTGGGCAGGACTCACCCAAGGTACAGAAAGGTCGGCATAGGCCAGCAAGGTCTGCCCAAATCTGTGATCCTGCATTCAGCACTCTGGAATCCAGTACCAATCACCACACAAAACTGTTGTGTTTGAAATGACTACCAGTCAGACACCAAGGATACCATTGAATTAGCACTTGAAGGTTTGTTATTAACTATATATATATGTTGGCAAGTTTTAGATTATATTACATAAGTCTGTTGAGCTTGGTGTGACACTGATGCACATGAAGGGAAAAGATGAACGCAGCAATAGTGAAGGGAGATAATATCATATTATCTTGACTTACTTTGTAGGCTACATGTCCCATACAACGTGGTCTGAGCCCTTGATTGTTCATTTCATTCCTCACTCAGTCCAGCTGCCTCTAAAAGTATACAACACAGTAATTCAACTGCATTTCAGGACAGTATTTGTTTCAAGAACTGCACTGCATTACAAAGTTTGTATCACATCACCTGAATGCTCAAAGGACAGATCTGAGAAGGAAGCACAAGCAGATGAGTGCTCAAAGTGCTCTACTAGGGTAGAGAACTCTAATTGTCCAGGTGGACAATTACACCATTAATCAATTAGAACTTTAAGTCATCCAGCATAGTACTTAACCTAATGCTAAACTCTCAACACATCTATTTTCTACTTCCAGCCATACTGTTAATGTTAGACCAAAAGGTGTTGCTTCAAACTACAGAGTGCTAGATTCATTGCCAGTCTGTTTTTAGCCCATCCAGACTAATAGAACATCCCTTCTATATCACCTGGTAAACAACCATACTTTTATTTTTTATTATGTAGAAATTACAGAGGACATCTCAAGCATTAGTCTCCAGCATTGTTATGAACCAACAAGACTACAAATAACACTGTGTTGGCCTCGTCTGGGTCTTGGACCTCACCTCCAAGAGAGCTACAGATTGCAGGTGGTGTTAGACCTGCAATACCTGTGGTGTTACACCTGTTAGCAAGTAGCAGCAAGCACCTGCTATGGAAAACATCAAGGGAATGCAATTAGAACAGCAGGTAAAGCATAGCAAGATCTTTTCAGGAGTCAAGAAAAAATGCATGGGTGTGCTGTTTGCAAGACCTTACCACAGGAAATTCTACCTGTATTCACACACATTTAGATAAACTGCAGGTGGGGCAACGAGACTCTAAGAAAGAGATAACTTTAGAGGAAACATTTTTTTCAATCTGGATGATCTCTTGCCATGTGAATGCACCAAGGTCAGCATTGCAGGAAGGAGTATGGCATTTACTCCATGAGTATGGCTTTGTACCACCATTCAAAAGGGAAGGCATGCAGACAACACTGCTCCAGCCATGCCTGGAGCTTTGCTAGTGCAAGGGAGAGAAAAGGTTCTCCACAGCAAAGTTAACACCTCCAGAGAAATTCTACCAACTGCAGCCATACAAAAACTGACAGCAGATATTAGTGTTTCCTGTAGGTTAATTTAGCTCCTGCCACCTTCAGGATGACTCAAGCATCTGGGCTGCTCATCTCCAGTGAAACAGCAGCTACCCAGTGGCAACTTCACTGAGACAGTTCAGAAGATGTATCTCAGCCAGAAGCTACTGCCTCTTCCTCACTGAGTTGCAGTTTATCCTCACAGGGCCTTTAAGAGAAAGCTAGGGACATTTTTAGCCAAAATGTAGACATTTAATAATGCGACTATAACAAAGGATAAAGACTTGACATGAAACATGCTTAGGAAATTTGCCCTGCTGGGGCTTTCTTTCTTAAAAGTTGCCCAAGGCACCAAAACACATTTGTTTCAAGGTAATACTAGGTTGAAGAACCTATCATCAGATATTGCCATGAGGAAGTTTCAACTATCATGAGATACTATCAGTGAGGCAGTAAAGTATTAGAATCTTTCAGTGTTCCAGAATGTAAAGGAGAACCTGTCTTTGCAAGAGGCCCAGTTACCAGTCATTCTGTAATGTCATGGCCAATGCTTTAGAAACTTCTCAATTCATTCCCAAGGTGACAATTCACTGATGTTAGACAGAACAATATTCAGCATCCTTCCTTCCTTCAGAAAGAATGACTTCAGATCTTCCATAAATACCTTTAGGATTAAGTGTAGATAGTCAGATGAGACATCATGGCTAGTTTTGCCTTGGAATTTAATATGTCCTTCATGGGGACTTCAAGTAAGTATGGCACAGCTAAACAGAAAAGCCAGTATAAAAATGTTAATCTATCCAGGGACTGCAACTTGTTTTACAAGCATCGTTATTTCAATCACAATAATATTATGGCCAATTATAAGTGGCACATGCTAATATTGATACAGTAATTCTTTAGCAGAACAAACTAAAAGCATGAAAATCACTTATTCAGGTTGAACCCAACTGTCTAAAGTAAGGCAGGAATATAACATTGCTTAAAAAACCTTAAACCAAATTTGAATTTGTAAGTGTAAATCTCAGCTTAAGAAATGTTACAGAAATTGAGTTAATGATGGCCAGTGGTGAGGTTGTTAATTTAGGATTAACTTTACAACAATTTGTGGTAATATCAGAGAGGCCAGAAGGTGGGGCATGGAAATGCTAGAGCATTTTTAGTTTGGTTTTGTTTTGGTCTTTTTTTTTTTTCCTTTGGTTTTTGAGTAAGTATTTTATCAATTTGATTTATGCATCTAAGAGCATAGCTACAAGGTGCACTTTAATGCCATGATCACAGATGCCAATCATTGCTAAAGAAAATACAACTCACATTTAAGGTTGACAAAATTTTAAAATGTTATAATGCATCTCTAATAGGTTTAAATTCAGATATATGTTTTATTTAAAGCAAAGTACTTCGTAGGGTTGCCAAGACCACATAGAAGAGCCAAGGATCACGCAGCACATCTTCACTATCAAGAAAGACACAAAGGCAATAGAGTGTTTTTGGATTATTGTTAACAACAAGAGCAGCTCAAGATTATTTGCTGTCCATGCCTGTGAATATGCTGTCATGAAAGCTAGCAGAAACACTTCCACTTCCTTCAGACAGCATATATTTAAATGTGGGAATTCTACCCAAGCTAACTTATTTTTAAGCCTGTATTTCCCAGTAAAAATAAGTTAAACACATTTACAGCTACATAATAAAGAAGGAAGAAGAAGAACATGGGGGTTACAGTGACATTAAAGAAAAAGCAAACAGATATTGAAACCAGTTTTGTAACAGACCTATTAGACTCTACTTTCCCTCATGGCATAGACAAAAATAAAACCGTAACCAAGACAGAAGGTTGGACTTTACTTGTTTAGAGTGTTATGAAGCACAGATTACCACAGCCCATTTTATTGAAGGCCACTATTAAAGGAATCTACTGCTTAAAAAACCTACCAAAAATACAAATAAAAAACCCAAAGAAACCAACCCCAAAAACAGTATATGTGGTTGTGTTTGAGCCCTTGCCCTTCAACTACTGGAAGATGTATTCCTGTCACCTGATGAAATACTAAATAATAATAATACCTGATGAAATAAATGTCCATAAGCATTTTGTGATTTAAACAGAAAGTTTAAATGCTAAGAAATTAGTCTGTACCCTGGTAAAACTAGGAAAAACCTCAACTTTCAGAGCTGTAAGCAGCAGCTTGGGCTCTGTGAGTAAAATCACTACATATTTGGATGCTGTGAAATGTAACATTACTGCTAACATGGATTCTCTGGCAGAACTTGTAGAGGACAGAAAGACATTCATGAAAGAAAAAAATTAAAATTGAGAAAGAAAGAGCGGAAGCAACTGCCATAAGAGAACAGAACACTTGAGCTTGAAAATATCACAATCTTCACATCCAATTTAGTGGATTCCCCAGAGGGCAGCGATAGAAATAATGATCCTCCCTGTCATGTCACTTGTACAAACACTAATTCATCCAGGCCCTGCATAAAAAAGCATAATAAATAAAAAATACAGCTTTGTGTTTAGAACAATGACAGACATTCTTCCTTACCAGGAATGTGTGAAATTAACAACAAATGTAAAACCTTTTACTATCTAACAACAGAGGAGGGAAAAAAAAATCACAAAGCTTAGAATAGAGGTTACCAATGTAATATCCTTGGGAGACACGAAGGTATGTTAGAATGAAAGTGGACTAATCAGGGAAAAGAGCCAAGAACAGACATTTTCATACTCAGAAATGAAAGGCATGTGCTAAAAACTTTCACAAAGTGAAAAAACAAATTAAAAAAAATACTGAAACCAGACAGATGCCAAGAATATATGTATCCTTCTAAGGACACAGTACACTTGTTTTTCCAACTAAGAGAAAAGGAAAAGAAAAGTCATATTTTATACCAACAAAGACCTTACAACAATGCAGAGCATCACACTAAGTGATCAGTCTTATGGAGTCTGGTGATTGCAGGCATTTCAAAGCAGTCATTTCATATTAACCAGTACATTTGACTGGAAAGAAAGAAGGAAGCTGCCTTCAATTTGGCTCTGAATTTCAGTTTCGTTTAAAAAAAAAATGTTTTGTGCCAAAAACAGTGCGAAAAGTGAAACAAGTGAAAACTTGAAAGAATCAAAAACATGAATTCGTACAATTCTCAAGCTTCTAGCTTTCTTGAATTTAGATTGATGTTTTTAAACTTTCCTTAACACTTGCTATTTCAAGATAAAATAGTTATTTTAGAAGGAAAAAAACTTGCAACAGTTCATCAAAAGGAATAAACGCAACTTGAAAGTGCTGGTTTTACTGTGAAAGCCAATTGTCTCAGGAACCTTCAGCAGCAGAAAATTGCAGTGCTAGTAGCCAAGTACGAGATGCACTGAGGCATCTGAGAGGGAGGAAGGGACACTGGAACCTCCTACTCAACATGCCTTCCAGAATGTGTTCCTCTGAGCACACAATGATGCTGCTGAAAGATTTAACCATGGCCAACACAGCTGTTGTGCACCCAAGGTCTGCTGCAGTGCATGGTGCACATCTCCCTTTAGCCTGCTGACATAAGGCTTGCCTAGAAATAGTTCTGGCAGCTGATCCAGGCACATCACCTTGGAAATCAGATTTTAGCAGCCCATATGCCCTTACAAGATGACAACAAGTTGTTAGTGGCAAAAATGCCCCAAACATCTAAAATCCACATTTTTTTCCAAAGTTTTGTATTTTTTTCCAGATATAAATTAACCGGCAAAGGGAAAAATGATTATTTGATATAAATACGAACAAAATGGAAAAGCTAAGGAAAAAAGCCACATATTCAGTTATTTCCATAATTTCAGTTTTCAAGCTTTTGAAGTAAAAAAATACAAGCACCAAAGACAAAGCCAATACACAGTTAAACAACAGCACAGAGTTTTCTGATCTGCACATCTTAAGCAGCAAAGGCTCAGTTAGGAACATAGGCTGCTGGACTTTTTTGTCTGTTCCTTTATTCAAATTGTGTGTTACCTTTTTTCCAAAGGATTCCCCAATCTAAAGCATTTTTTCTTTGTTGGTATCTATTTCCCTGTGTGCTCCATACACCCATTAAATTTTTAATCCGATGAACAGGATCCATTACAGCACATAACGAAAAATGAAGAGCAACTCTGAATCTCCAACAGGTGAGTGTGTTATCTTCTACTCTCTCTAGCCTTTTATCTCTTTCCCCCTGCAGAGATTGCATCTTTCTTATTAAGAGAGGCCAGCAGAAATGTGCTTGCAATCTGAGTACCAAGCTATTAGGGATTTTCATATCCCTAGCCAGTTCTAGAGAAATGTGACTGATGTTTTACCCTTTGCAGCACTGATGTGTGTACAAACAGCAGAAATCATGTTAGCCTTTGTCTTTTTAAGCTTATGTAAAATATTTACATCTAGATGGATGCTTCTGACAGCACAACAGCAGACGTGTCCTATCATTAGCTACACACACTCAACTATTTCCCCTGGTAAAAACACTTACCAGTGTGACAAAATTAAATCTGGCAGCAGATGCCTTGTGGGTAGCGATATCAGACTGAGTGCAAACATAGTTGAAACCGATGACATTTTGTTCTGTATCACAGCTGATAAAAGCTGGTAGTGAGCTGAGACCCTTTTACTACTTCATTCCCTGTCTAAAGTCCTATGGTATTGCCACATCTGCAAGCTGAAGTGATTCAACCCTGTCCACGTTGAAATCAAGAAGAAAAAGTACTAAGATCAGATATGAAATGTATTTGGTAGGTCTGAAAAGATTTTACAGTGCAATTCTTGCTTTAATGGGAAAACTAGTGCCAGCTTGAAAGGTGAAGACAGATCTGCTAAGACTGTGGCTACTTATTTCCTTTCGGGATTATAGAATATTTACCACTTCTCTCTTCAGACCACTCTCTTTGAAGATTTTATATTTCTACCCAGAAAGAAACAAACAAACAAAAGCACCCTACAACTCCTTACTAGTTTTTAATCTGAAGTTCAAGAGCTAATTTCCTACCAACAGAAAAAACACTTCTTTTTCCCCCCACAACCCAGAACTTTCCATTGTCTCAATTAGCATAAGTATCATCCTGTCACTGGAATTTGCATCTAGGAAAAAATATCAATGAACATGAGAAGAAAAGCCTGACAGCATATTAAATTCAGGAAACCATTTGTTTCATAAACTGTGTAGTGAAAAAGGAGCTAGAATTTGACAAGACATTTATTTTTCATAATGGTCCCTCTGCTCTAACACCTGGAGTGAGTTATCAGGATAGAAAAACTGTAGGAGTTCTTTGCTTTTTCACCACCTCTGGTTGCTATCTTTCAAATTTGAAAGCTGCATGACTTTATTTTACATCACAGAAAGGGTTTTCCAAGAGTAGTCCTTTATTTTCTACACTGAACCAGTCCTGGGTTTTGGATCCTGACTGAGAGCAGAGCTTTGGGAGACAGCTGCCCTGCTAGGATGCTGGTGCCTACATCTTTCTGCTCCCACACAACCACACCCTCCAGCCCAGCCCACAGGTCCTTTCCTTGCAGTCCTACAGGACTGATGTCCTACGGGATTTTCTTGGAGCTCAGCTTCATCCTCAAAATGCAACAGATCTCATCTTACAACTCCCTACTCCCAAATGTTATGGTCATTGATGTAAATTATTAAAGATGCTTTATATAAACTAATACTGAACTGATGAAAGACGCACATCTTATAAGCCACAGAAAAAAGGCATGGAGGTGCTGAAATCCAGAGTTCTAGCAATTACCTTCTCTGAATAATAGCCAAAAGAAATTTTCATTCCCACGTTTGCATGCTGTAAGAGCTAACAATAAATTTGAACCAGAAAGATAGCTCTTTCCACCCCAAAATAATAATCACTTATCCCTAAAAACATGACTAGAACCTTCTTCCTCAGGAACACCTAACATTTCAAACTCCTATAAACTTTGAAAAAAATCATGATGCAATTTCAACACCATTAATCTTTTCTGGTTTACATACAACAGACCATTGCTATTGGCATTCCTGGTGAGTATACCATTCATTAGACAAGTAGTTCACTGTCTGTTTGCTGGTTAATATTTTTTCTTTAAGGCCGGCACCAGCTAATTGCTTCTACCATTAGGTAATTACTAGCTAAACAGGAAAATGTTCTGAAGTGTTCCAATCACAATATCAAGGACTATTTAGGCCATTTAAAAGTTGGAGAGACATGTAAAAAATTCACTTTTTAAAATTTAGTTTCAGCACTTATGAAAATTAACAAGTCACTTTAAAAACAAGTTATTTGGCTTAATTATTTTGACTTGCAGTATGTTCTTAGATTAAGATTTAGCTTTGCTCTTCTACTTACACAAGAGATGGCCAAAATTAGACTGAAGAGAAAAGAAACATGCTAATTTCCACAGTAATTGACTACATATCAACAATAATTTGACAGCTCTCAAGAAATTTTCATTGAATTTAAAATCTGTGCTTTTTGCTTTTAAGCACAGTTTCCTCTGCTGCACATGCTTATAAAAATTCTGCTCTGTTCTTCTGGCTCTCCCAGGGCTCATCCCACCTTGTTTTCATTAGCTGGCTACATCCCAGTGCCTTACTTATGGTAATGGTCTTACAAGACAGACAAATCTCTTTGAGCACCTTGCATTACCAGCCCACCAAAAATCCCACCCTTTAACTGTGACGTTGCAGAGCATTACTATAGCTTATGTTAGCAAGGGGATAAATCAATTTTAGGCTACCAAAACTCCATAAGATGGATTCAAATTACATTTTTTCACTTATGTATTGTCATTATTCACTAATAATTGCCAGCATACTAAGGCAATGTGTTGTAGAAGTTCTAACGAGCACACTCAATTCTGACAAAAAGGGATTACATTATAGAAAGCCCTCTCTGAACTTCTTATTGGACATACCAACTTCCCTTCCAAGAGCATTCCTTTAAAATTCAAATTCATACCACTGAAGTCTGCAGCTTTCTTCAGAACAATTTTACAATGACAATTACATAATATATGCATACTTTCGATCAAATCATAGTTGACCTAAAGAATTCAACTTGTTCATCCGAAATCTTTATTGAACCAGGGTTAATGGTATTAATCATCAGTCATGAAGCTCAATTTTCTCTTTATCAAGTCACTTTTGTTATTCAGATGAAGTTGGTTTCAGTATTTTCAGTGAGAAACCAAGCTAAGTTTTGTAATAAAGAATTGTCTTCAGAAAACACTTGTCAAGAATTAAAGTAAATGAGATGTGAAATTAAGAATAACCATGTCACTGCTTTAAAGTTTATATTGCACCAAACAAAGAAACAGAGCAAAATTTGAGAAACTGAAAGGAATAGGGGTTTAAGATTTTTTCATGTATTTTCTTTTTTATTCTCCAATTTCTTTCTGTCCAGATCTCCCGGGGAGTGTTCTGTAGTGATCAGTGTTTCACCTTATGATGCTCATAAGGCTGCAAGGGGGATGCAAACTCTGATTTTTATGATTATGTATTCTAGCAAGGGACTTCTCTATCTCACATGCTCTAAGAAACACAGCTGCCAAGATTGCACCTGACTTAAGAAATACACATTTAAATTCTGTACCAAATATCCCATTTCTTCCAACACTAATATTTTTGACTGTCTCACTCCGTATCTGTTGGCTGAGGGGCATTCACTACTTCAGTCACCACAAGACATACAAGCATTCTTGCCTATGCTGAAAAATGTTAAAAAGTTTTTAAATCAAACTCGTGGACATGCATATTGTTAGGCCAGTATCAAAGTAGAAAATACACTAGATGGATTATTATTACTATTATTACTATTACTATTATTTTATTATTATTTAATTTCTCTACACCCAAATAGCAACTTGGCCTGATTAAAAAATACTCTAAAGAGAAGGAACAACCCTGAATATTTAAATTGCCTGCATACCTAGTTTTCATATGTTTATCATTTATTCCATGTAATTTTAATGGTTAATTCCAAGTTGCAGAGTAAGAATCAATGCTTTATGTCACTTTTAGACTTAATTACAGAAGGAAAATTAAACTGGATTCAACTCAAATATTCAAATTCTATATAGATTTTCATGGAAAATGCAAGCCAGTGGGTGTGAAAGCCTTGGGAGATGTATGGACATAACAGATTGCCATGAATTAGCAATGTTGCAGACAAAGTCCTGGATGAGAAGCCATAGGCAGACTTCGATAGGTTTAATTCCGGTTTTCCCTTGTATCAGCAATATTTTTATGTGCATTCCTCAAGATACAGTATTCATTCATGCAATACATCAAGGAAGCATGACAATATGAATTTCTGTGATCAACATGCTAGTTTCCTGCACTGATGGCTCTGTAAAGTTATTTAAACATGAAGTATCTTTAGTCATGATAGAATTTTGCTTTACATAAACATCTTTAAACAAACATTTAACAGACTCATTTCATATTCCATATTTTATTGCATGATGGCATTAATTGCCAGACTTCTTTCAGCACTTGCATTTGAATAACTTGACATCCCTTGCAATCCTATGAACCACAAAAATCTCCAAAGCCTTGAACACTTTACTGGAAAAAAGCTTAACACTTGCACAGGTGAGAAACAGCCAAAGTCATTTTTTCTCTCCTGAATGATGAGTACAGAAAAATAATTGGGATGCATACAAGCTGGGATCTGGGTCAAGCAATCTAACCACATATTGTAACACAGATTCCTATACTCTAAAAGCCATAACACTGCAAAACTCTGAGCCTGACCTCTTTGGTACAAGCCAAGTGACTTCAGTATTTCTGCCTGAAGTCTGTAAGTCAAACCTGCAGCTCAAAGAAATATTTGAGATAAATAATTTTTCAAAGGTCAAATGAGGTTAAAGCGAGCATATATCCATGGCTAAGACATTTCTATGGTTTGCTGCTCACACTATTAAATACATCCCTCATTTCTACACTCAATTTGTCTATGTTCACCTTTCAATGACGGAATTCATCACTTACTGCTATATTAAAAACCAGACTTCAGTCAAAAGACTCTTCCTCTCAAAAATACTTAGATTAAAACAAGTTCATCTTTCAACCCTTTCAAATAATACATCTTAGCCTCATTGGAAGGCATACCATGCTTTTATTCTTTTCTGAATGCATTGCAGTTTTAGTTGTCTTTTGGGTGTTTTTTTTCCCCAGGCTCCTGATGTTGTCATACCTGTACATCTAGCACAATTGACTGCTTGATATCACAAGGATATATAAAACAGAGTTGCCCTTTGCTTTCAGTAGTGGCACAAAACAGGGAGCTAGTCCTTTCAGAAGCCTGTGACAACTGCTGTGGGATTGAGTGGTGCCACTTCCAACTGCTGTCTGAAAACCAAAGCCCGACTCAGAGTGATGCCCCACAGCAACTCCTGTGGGTGGGTCCCACCCAGGTTTTATTTCATTTACTTATTACCCCAGGTCTGTCTAGTGTTTGCAAGCTTTCCTAACATTAAGCAATCCAAGACCAAACAATGATCATTGTGGGCATTCAAGAGCCCACAACTGCAGAATCTACTATAAAATCACACATTAGCTGAGTCCATCCTTAAACTAATGTAGTAACTTTTTCATGCAAACATCTTTATTTTTTTAACTTGGACTGTGTCACTAGCCTGTTCTGCCTTTTATTGAAAAGTCAGATGCACTAGGCCTTGTCTTAAGAGCACTTGCAACTATGTAATAATCATGTGCTTAATAAGATTCACTTTCCATGAGGTATATTGTCTAGAATTATTACTGTTCTTGAGAAAGTTATTTACAGATTTTTCCTAAATCACTTCCTATACAATACCTTCCTAATGCTCTAAGTAGTGAAATGAAACTATTTTCTCCTGTTCACAGAAATTTCCCCCTCTTTAAAAAATATACTAAAAGCACACTTCAAAGAGTGCTTTCCCAATTTCTTAGTGTATCTTGCTAAATTGAGTAGAAACTACTCTAACACCCCTCCACATCATTACTGAGGATAAACACTGTGATGAAAAATCATAACATCTTAAAAATATCATAGAATCAGGGAATCTCCTGATTTGGAGGGGACCCACCAATATTATCAAAGTCCAGCTCCTGGCCCTGCACAGCACCATTCCCAAGAGTCACACCTGTGCCTGAGAGCATTGTTCAAATGCTGCTTTGAGCTGTGGCACCCTTGGGGCTATGACTACTGCCCTGGGGAGCCTGTTCCAGTGCTCAAACACCCTCTGGGGAGAGAACCTTTTCCTAATATCCAACCTAAAACTCTCCTGACACATTTTCAGGCCTTTCCCTCAGGTCCTCTCACTAGTAAGCACAGAGAAGAGATCAGTGCCTGCCTCTCTATTTCCCCTCATGAGGAAGCTGCAAAAGTCCTACAAAGTTTTTCTTGGTCTCTTCTAGGCTGAATAGACCAAGTGACCCCAGACATGCCTCATACAGCTTCTCCTCTAGACCCCTCACATCTTCAAAGCCCTCCTGTGGATAGTGCCTAACAGCTTTATTTCTTTCTTTTAAAAAAGCTGCCCCCAGCACTCGAGGTGAGGCTGTCCCAGTGCAGAGCAGAGCAGGACAATTCCCTCCCTCACCCAGGTGGCAATGCTGGGCCTGATGCTCCCCAGGACACCATTGGCCCTCCTGGCTGCCAGGGCACTGCTGACACAAATCCAGCTGGCCATGGACCAGGAACCCCAGGTCCCTTTACATGGCACTGCTTTCCAGAGTTTCATCCCCCCGTCTGTCTGTACATCCAGGGTTGCCACACATCTTTGTCATCTTTCACCTGGCTAACAGTGACCTGACCTTTCTTAAAAGTGGTGAGGAACTGGAAAGCTTAGGCAACATCACTGTTCCTTGAGATTTGATAAGGAATGCAGGTACTTTAGTGGGCTGCTCATATTTATGTATTTTATGAGCAGTGGAATGGATGCTGAGAGCCTGTTCAGAGAGAGATTTTCAAGAATCAGTGCAGCCAGAGCCTGTGAGAAAGTGAATTTTCCCATGCAGAAAGAATGTAAATAATCTTGCATCTGTGTTTTCCTCTGTTAGATGTTTTGAAATAGGTGTTGTTTGCAATTAGCCTATGGTATTGAGGGGTGTTAATCAACGAACCAATCATGCAGCATTTGAAGGAAGCTCTATCAAAGAGCAAGGGTGTGTTAATAAAAAAGCTTTTGCCTACTGAATGAACTTGGAGTCATGTGGCTCCTTGACCGTCCCTAAGGTACAACAGTGACACAGTGGGCTGCTCATATGTTACCCATTTTTTCGCCTATCAGTGAGGCCAGTGGGGAATGACTAGACTGCTACCTCTCTCCAGCCTTCATGAGGCAAAAGAGAGTATTTGCACCACAATCACACTACTAAGTCTTTCCCTAGCCCATCATCAAGGGGTTTAATTTGTTTTCAAGGGTTCTTGTACTAAAACTTACTGGACATTGAATCTGAAACTTGCAAGAAATTAATTTAGAGAAGAAATCATAGAAAAAATTTGTTTCCTTTATAAAAAGCACTATGAAATTGTTTTCTCAGGTCACTGATATCCTAGTCTTTTTTCTGCCAGCATTTATTGCTGTATGAAATCCAATACTATATGGTAACCTCCTCATTCTGGCACAACAGAAGGCTTGAAAATCACTATTAATCAATACAGAACGCACAGTGCATAAGCTCAGAGATGAGGAGCACACAGATACCACGACAAGTTTGAAACGGACCAGTAGAAGGATATTAAATGAATATTGAATGTGAAAGGATTACTTACATCTGGAAATATCTAAAACAGAAAGAAATGTCCCTTTTACAAGCATGCCTTCTTTTGCCAAGACAAGCGTCTGTGCAGTATAGAAAACCAAAGACCATGTTGCAGCTCTTTTCAGCTTACTTCTTAGATGTCTGAAGATCTTACAGCTGAAGTCTCTGAGCTTAAGAAGATGGAATTAAATTATATTTTTCAAAATACTATATTGACAACACAAACCAAATACAGATTACATAAATCTGCAGTATTTAAGGAGAGAGAACTTTATGGTAAAGAGGCAGCCTAGTGTGTGCTTCTTTCATGACTTGTAAAAAATTGATCCAAAAGTTTATTAAATTTTTTTTGTATTTCAAAACACTAACCAACAATAACTTCATTATCCTCCCAAAGCTAAAAATATAATTCTTAATATTAAAATACAGATATCTGAACTAACTTACAGCTGTTTAAGAAATTATTATCCATCAAGGAATTTCAACATTATCTCTAATTAGTATCAGGACAATCAAGAGGGGATGAGATTACTTTGATCTACATGTTTTGGAAATATGTTGAGTACAGATTTTTGATCCAACTACTTACACAATTTAGAAGTAAAAACAACTATCAGAAATTAAGTACTACCCCAATAATACAGAGTAGGAATTGAGGCAAGAAAAGATTCCGTAATTCAGAGAGCCCCTTTAAAATAGCCTACCATTCGAGTCCAGATTTTGCTTGGACTTATCAAACCTGATAAATTTCATTTTTTCTCTTGAGAATTTTTGGTATCCAAAGCAGTCCAATCGTAGTCAGAAGAGAAATATGTTTATGTATCGAAATTGCATCTGCATGGTTTCTACTGCAATTAAGAGTTTTGATTTTTGAAGGACTTGTACTTACCAGGAGATTGTTTCAGGGAAGATGAAGAGACTGCACTGAACAGACTTTATAACTGCTTGAACTTGAGAAATATCCTGGATAAAGCTGTCTTTGTTGAAATTGGGGAGTTTGAAACCAGGTGATCTTAGAGGCCCCTTTCACTCAAACCATTCTGTGAAATGAGAAGTCAAGACAGCCAAGGAGGTCATTGCCCTTTTATCTCTCCCTAGCTCCTTATCCCAATGTTATCTTGTTTTTTGGAAACCGTAACACATATGGACAGGAAACTCAGAGCCAGACCTCTCCTGGGTAACATGGGCAAACCCTATGTCTCAACATGACCTGATTGTTTCTGTAAATTCTTCCCTGGCCTCGCTGTTCACAAGTTGCTCTGACAAGGAGCTGCTAAAAATGACTTCCCATTCTCTCAACATCATTCCACCTCCCAAACCCCACACTGGTTTTAACACGTTTTTTCCCTGCTTCTTCCCTTTTTTGCCATTATCACAATAGCAGCACAAAGACCTTCTCCTGCTGCATTAAAGTCATTACTTTAATGAGGAGAGAGTGGCTGATTTTGTTTCAAGTTGAATTTTAACCCCAAACCTTTTGGTCATTTTGCCTGTAAATATGTCCTGTGAAATTGTGCAATAGAATAAGCTACTGCTTACTGACCAGACAATAAATAACTATTTGTTAAGTTGAAAAGTATTGTTCAACTTTTTTCGTGCTGTGTCATCACCTAATCTACTCATCAGTTATTTCACTTACCTCCCCAACTCCAAGCTTTTGCTCTGCTCTTGCTATTTAGTCCTTGTCTGATGAGGCACTTCAGCTTCATACTGTATTTTATTCAGCTACAGTTTACAGGATTTAAGCTACTGAAATCTCCTTCCAATTGCTCTGGCTTAAGAGATGTATTACTCATAATTCTCGAGAATAATATACAAACAAAGCAGTCAGATCTTGAAATGAAAACTTATATAACTTAATCTTTTAGCTCCCTGCCTGTGCACATGGCACAAAAGTCCCATCAACATGCAAGATATTATTTAAGTGAAGGCTACTTGTGATTATGTTTAGCATTAGATGCTTTATGATACTTAGGAAAGACTAACAACACCCCTGAACTACAAAAGAAAGGCAGTCTCCTTTCTAAAGCAATACAGTATTTCAAGTCTTTATGTTATGTTACTTCAGACACTCATTACTGGCATAATAGCCCAAGTATTAAGCTCTGAACCCAACTGTGCACACCTTTTACTGTATCACTTATTTACCTAACTGCATGAATCACAGACTTATTGCATATGAGATTTTAAATCATTGTTCCAGCCTCAACATGCTCTAAAAGTCAGAAAAAGAAAAAGCAAAATGCTGAGATCTTTTGTGAAGAAGTGGTATATGCTCAGCTAAAATCTCCTAAGAATATCATCAAAGAAGCGCTGTTAGATTATTTATGGTCTCCAACATGAGGGATGGTGTCTTGTTTTGAAAAGACAGGTGTCTGTTGAGAAAGGCAGAAACCTCCCTTGGAATGGAAGATGCAACCCCCTTCCCTCTGAATTATTATAATTTGAAATCAAGGGGCTTTCAGGCAGAGATATGGGAAATAGGAATAACAGTTCTTTACTAATACATATATATAAACAAGGCAGGAACAAAACCCACTGGTTTAAACTGACAGAGTCAGCTATGACCTGACTCCCTGTTAGTCAGGGCAGCAGTGGCAGTCTGATAAGATGGTGGCTGCAGTCCTCCTGAAGTGATGGATGTGGTTCTGTTGGAGCAGTGATCCTGGAGAAAGGTCTGGTCTTCCTCAGAAGGTCCAGTGGTAGCTATGTAGCTCTTGTCCTCTGGATATCCAGTGGGAAAGGCTGCCTATGGTTTTCAAAATCCCAGTTTATATCCAGGATGGGATGCCCAGTCCCTCCCTCTGGGTGGAGCCTCTCACAATGGAGTGGTAAATTCTGAGATAAGGCACTGATGGGCCCATGAACAGAAGATAATCCAGAGGGAGGAGGCAGGGAGCACTGCCCCACCTGGTTTCAACAGTTCATGAAGATGGTGATAGAATAGATGCTTTTGGGCACATCCCACATTGCAACCCAGGACAGATGGTAATGGCTAACATCACACAAAACTGAAGAGAGCTTTTAGAGAAATCTTAAGGTTTAACTTAGCCGAGTTCAAGTTATTTTTCACTATTGTTTTCACTGAGTACCTTCTGTTATACCCAGCTGACTAACATGTTCAACCTGCCCAATATCAACTCACATCCTTTTAAAATTAAGTAAGCAAGAAATATCTGTAGGAGGAAACACTGGAAAGGTGTTAAACTCTACTGAGAAATACAGAAAGCAATAAATGCAGCGAAACATATTGTACTGAAGCAGTCTAATTCATCTGCTTAATTAACAATAATATGCTCCAAGTTACAGCATATACTAACATGTCCCAAGATTTCTGCACCAGTTTCTACAGTTAAGATTCTAGTATCCAAAAATCAACCTTTCTGTTAGGGCTTCCATTCCAATTAAGCTTAACAGATTTATTCTAGTAATCCTGAACACAGGCCATCTTCTGTGTTTTTAAATTCTTCACATTGTTTTTTTAAATTTTTCTGTTCAGGCTAGTCTTTAAAGTTGCAAAAGCACACAACTAATCTTTGTGTTTTGAAACCTCTGTTTCCATGCAGCACATATGGTATCTTTTTCTTAGCCAAACAAACAAGTTCCTGGAAAATTTGAAATTCACTAATTTACAGTACACACCGTGGTTATTTCCATATTCATCTACATTTGCCTATGTTATCATAGAAATCCACCTGGACTGAAAATATGCAACATGTTGAGTTTAAGAGGTTACTTGAAGATATTTAAATAATGCTGTGTCCTCTGGTCATTTGTAACAGAGGCAATGCTTTGTAAACTATAACATAAGAGACTGTTCCATGACAAACAGCAACTACTCTTTTCAAATGAGGGTAAATATTTAAAAGTTAGGCAAAGAATATACCAAACTTTCAATAATAGAAAGGGAATAATCCTTTAAGAGATTAAAGTATCAAACAATTTCACAGTAGGAAAGTAAAAGTAGTGCTGAATGTCATGTTTTAGTTGCCTTGCATAGAGTAGTCCCAAAGCAGTGAATTAAGATGTGACTATAGCAACTAATATTGCTGTAAGTACAAGCATGTACTTCCACAGTCTTTTTTTTTTTCTGCAGTATGAAACAATTGTATAAAAGGGCTTTTTTTAAATGCAGAACATTTATGGGATCAGGATATTGGAAAGCATTACATATTGTATGAACATTTCAAATCAGAGGTTATAAACATATTTCAGATGAAATCTTGGGGTAGTTTTGTCCTGTTGCTCACCAAAATGCCCATGCATACTTTGTTACCTTTCCAGTACACATACCACTAATTTGATCCATAGATTTGTGCTGGCTAAATCCAGCTGATTCACATTATACCAGTTTCTACAAAGAGTGAATGGCTTGAATTTCCCAGAAAGACAGATGTGGTCAGGAAAGAAGCTTGCTTTAAATCACATCTAGGACTCGGATGTAGTAACATCAATTAAATCAGATGGATATTTATACTAGATAGCATGAACAGCAGGTTTTGCCTTTATTTCTCAGGAGAAATATATCTGCTCAGGAGAGATCCACTTATGAGCAACATCTTGATGCACCATCACACCAAACGGGAGAGCATTTGTAGTGCTCCAACTATCAGCAGTATTCAACCTTTTAGCAGCACTCAGAGTAACCCCACAGATGTCTGTTCCCACTGTGAGCAGAGGAGGAATGGTCAGTACCTTGAGACAGCACACCCTGACTTCATGCTCAGATGAGGGTGGCACACAATTGGTTCCTTCCCTCCCTCGGTAATTAATAGCCAGCACAACACAGGACATGCTGACAAATCCAGAAGTCTAAATCAAGAGTGGGTCAGTGAATTCTAAGTGCCCTTGAAGAGCTCTGTGTTCTACAAAAGCAGTTATCTGTTTGATAGAGAAAGAAGATAGCAGGAAGGCATCTTAGGGTGTCAGGAGAAATAGGCTTGAATCACAGCTATCTCATTTATTATTTAAAAGGTTCTCATGTGGGTAACTGAGATTTTATAGTTTCTGAGCAGGATCTCATATACTCCCACTCAATGCCTATTATTTCAAAGAGTAAAAATAACAAAACTACATAAATACTGAGCAGACAGCTCAGTCTCATTAACATGGACATATCTTAGTTCCAGAAAGCCAAAAATGTAACAGATTTTAAAATTAAGTGCTGTTGGTCAGACCCTGTCCTCAGGAAAGACAAGTCTTAATCAAAATAAATTCTAATGAATGAGATTATTAGTACTTCAGGGTTTAATGGGTCTATTTCAAGACTAGTCATAAGAGTACCAACAAGTTTCATTCTCAGTTTTAGTGTTGCTTTCATTCATCTCTTTCTATTGCATTTTGTGTGGGTTTTACAAGAAGAATTTAAAAAGTCCTCTCAAAAACTAGGACTTCATGGAATTGTCCCCAATGTACAGAAATCCTTAAATGTGGATTACCAATACCTGTCAGACTGTCAAAAAGGAAAACATGTCCTCATGTTATATGACATAAACTGTAATGAAATGGTTTGATTTTTTGGGGAGTAAGTTTTTGTCACCATGATCAATGTCCAAGAATAATGCAAAAATGAAGTAAATTATATCCCTATATACAAAATACTAAATTCCAAATAAGCAGAACTGCATTTAAATGTTGTTTTTAACCAGCCTTTCTTAGGCATATTTCCAGTTGAAGCAGGGGGGAATTGCTAAACCACTAGATTGTATTAGGTGAAAGTTAATAATTTTTAAAATACATGCATTTGTATCAAGTTAATAAAATTCACTCTCTCATTGGAGAGCAACTAGGAAAACTCCACAGGGGCATGTGACAAAGAAATCTTAAATCACACCAGGACAAAACCACACCTTGGGTCAGAAACAGGTTTTTAAAAAATTACTTGGGCTTGTATCAAAGCTGATTTGGATATCACTTAGAGCAGCACATTTGTTCTTACAAATTCACTTATACAGAAATAATCAATTTCCATGTATTTGGTATTAGAGTTCTCTGATGGAGAAGGAAGTTTATGCAAGTATTTTGACCTGCTTTGTACTAATAAGCTTTAAGGGTTTCCAAGTATCTAGTTTACACTCCTCATAATTTACTTGAGTTTTACTTGAATTTTATTATATGTTATTTCAATATACACTATTACTGTGTATATAGAGAATGCTATAGAGAAAAGCATTCAAACCTGACACTGTACTTATCCTCTAATAGAAGTGTATACTAGAGGTAGCTGTCAATTTTTGGCCAGTCTGTTAAACTAATAGCCTGTACAGACCCAAAAAACACCAGAAACTATATTGAGAAAGTCCAGAAGAAGATAAAACAACTAA
>VZTN01015999.1:54703-95621 GCA_013400515.1 Erpornis zantholeuca
AAAAAAAAAAAAAAAAAAAAAAAAAAGTGTTCTATCTCATCTATTCTCTTGCAGGGGAACATTTTTAAAAAAAGATACTTAAGGAAAAATTATACCTGAAAGTTTTAACCCGCTATTAAATCTCATTTCAAGTTGCCCAATAACAATTTTGCACTTATTTAAAATGTCTTTAAAGGCCAAAATTTAGGTTAATCTACTAGTCTCTAAAGAGTGAGAAGGACAATAAAAAATACCTCTGCTTTTTCTCACTGGTTGCTACAGGAGATCTTTCCTAACTCCTTCAGTCATCAATGATACTGGATTTACTTAATGCTGACATTATAGCTTAGGCCACTACATAAAAAGAAATTACTTTTGTCACCATGGGAAGTTATTAGACATAGGTCTGGAAATATAGTCATTTTATTAACTTCATTGGCTTATTAGTTCCTAATACAACTCAAAGTACTGAATTGAGAAGTGACTGTACAAAGAGATCAATTAATACATTCATGCTGATCTCCATAATCATTTTGCAAAAAAACACCCTAATCATCACCACCATAAATATATGAGATTTGTTACACTAGGGGATAGGTAGCTTTACACATGTTTGGAACAATTAATAGAATATAATTTTTCAATAATCATCCCTAAGGAACTATCCATTAACATGTGTGAAGAGATCCTGGTAATAAGCACGATTTTTCTGGTATTCCTGGAAGCTGTGAGCGCATCCATATTTTATTTTCCATTATCAAAATCTTGAAATCTGTCAATAATTGAGTTAATAATTTCATTTAAACAGTTTACATTGCAACAGTCCAGCTACAGGAGAGCTGATTTTCTCTTTACTTTTTACATTTCATTTCCATTGCACAGAATAAATATAGAAAGCATAGATTTTCTTAGTAGTCACTTAGATTACACCTAGCCATCCATAAATATGCTTTTCTACTTAATCATCAGCAGCCTCCACAGCCTATTGCATTAAATCAAGATAAAATTCTGCAGGACAGGACATAAAACGTGTGTCTGTAAATGACAGGAAAGCAATGAATAATTTTTCCTCCCCATATATGAAGGTGTTTGATTTTTCTTTTTCTGGATTCTTCCCCTTCTATGACCAGAACAGTTCTCTCTGCATTCTTTTAAATATATTTGTCCTTATTCTGTCTGGTGGAAAACCTTCTGTAAAGAAACAGCCTGCCTGTATGATATAGCTATGATGTGATGCAGAACTTGAAGTGTTTAATTACTGAACAGATCCTGAAGTGGTTTCATAGAAAGATGCAGCAGATAAAGCTCAGATTTTCTGGCGGCTGGCAATGTAGCAGGGGATCTAAGTACTCCATGTACTCATTCTAGGTAAGTATAATGCAGTCTGCCTTATGGGCCCTAAAAGTCATGTACCTACTCCAAGAAACTTGTTATGCTCAACATAATCCATAAACACATTTTATTTTTTAACTCCTGTACAGCCTCAGAAGCTTTATTTGTATACAATGTTCTCACTTGCCTCAAGCAAACACAGTCAGAAGCATGTGTTTCCACATTATTCCCTTGGACTCGCTGACAATGATGCTCTTGTCTGTACTACTATTAAAAGTAACACTGTTGTGCTACTAAAACTTGTAGGATGCACGTTGTCAAACAAATACATAAAATTTGCACCTTACATCTAGCATCTGAAGAAATACATACAACATAAAGGAGCCATATGCAGCAAACTCAAGGCAAATAAAGTCCAGATCTTTTTCTTTAGTAAACAGAGCATAGGGACCCTTTTCTAGCTGAAAATATGCAAAAACTTAGGTTAGAAAGACATGACAAGTGTGTCACAGCCAAGGGATCTGACTTGACTTATGACCTTAAAGACAGTCCCTTTGCCTCTTCCTTGCTGAAGGTTTACAGCAGAAAGTAAGTCTATTCACCATGTAAATCAACTATTAAGCATAATTGATTTAATAGAAATATAGTCACTACCAATGCATATTTGAGATTTGTTCTAAAGGCAAGGATATCTATTTAGGAGTTGCAAATTTCTCAGAAAGTGATACAAAAACAATCAAGCAGTGAAGTTTTTTGGCATTTATTCTAGTAGATTCAGCACAATTCAGACATCCCTGAGAAGCTTGTATTAGAATCTGGAGCAAAGTTACATCAATATTAATTCTGAAAGATTAAACAAAAATATTACATAAAACAAAGCCCTTTCCTTTTTATTTCAGGGCTACAAAAGAGTTTTTCTTTGTTTGACCTAGAGCCACAGAAAATTTTCATGCATAATCAAAACTGATGCAGAAAAATAAGTCACTAAAACAGTCAAAAAAGAAAAATCCACAGCTTCTACCTCAATAGTTTCCTGATTGCCATTTTTTATCAATTGCAAGAGTTTTTAACTTGTACACTTAAGCTTTGGTCGAAGTTTTAGACTTCAACTATCTAACAAGAAAGGTACATGGGAGTTTCTACTAAGGTATTAACAGTAAGGGATGGATGTTATTGTCATAGCTAACGTTGCTTTTGAGGACCTTTTTTTGTTGGTTAAGTTAGGAGCACTGCAGCAACAAAGACAGTGCTGTCAGGAAACCAGAAATTCTGCACACTGCAAGGACTGTGGGTCAAACCCTGGCACAGGCAGCTAATTCTGCTCATCCATCTACCTCCAAAAAAAGCATGGTCAATCCTTTCTTGTCTAGATCCAAGTGGGACTCAATTTCCCAGTTTTAATACACTGAATGCAGAGCAACTACTGAGCTCTCAAATACACCATGATGCAGGCTTGACTCATCTCACTCTGAGCCATTCAAGTTTCAAGCACTGGTTCATTTACTTGATACTGAGGCTCTGACTAGATTCTGAAGTGTCCTGTCACAATAAGAAATTCAGTTACCTGTTGAACATGAAGTTTTTCCCAAATTCACATAGCCATAACAGGATGGTAAATGCAACTCAGCAGTAACATTTACTAATAATAACTGAAAAAAAAAGTATTTCTGCACAAGAAGTGCAAAAATAAAGCTTCATCTAGACAATAAAATATTTTTCTAGATTACAAACCTATTTGAATTTCATGCAAACAACCAAACAGACCCTCACAATGTTTTAAATCATCTCAACATCGCAATTTAATTCTTTTGGCTCCAGTTAATCTTCTTATATACATAATGTCAATTACTGAACTTGTCAAGTTATTTCAATCAACCATTAACAGACACTTGTCAGAGATTTTGCTTAACTTGGCATGTTACTTAGGTCAACACGAAAAAGGTTTGAAAATTTTTTTCACCTTAGAGAAAAAAAAAAAACTACTAAGTATCTTATACATGGAGATATATTATTCAACATAAGAAGAAAGGTAATGCATGTGGTTATTATAGTTACCATGAGAAGCCTTCAGCTTGGCCTAAGACAGATACCATGATCTTGCTGAGGATACTCTAAGATGAAAAAGAAATGTCACACAGCCTTGGAAGTTGTCCCAGGACAGCTCTCACCTTGGGGCAGGCCAAAAGGATCCAAACCATTCACACTGATGGAAGTGTAAACTCATCTCCCACCACCTTCATTGGAAATTGTACCAGATCCATAGAAAACCTAATTCCATGTTTAATTAGCTTAGCCTTTAGAAAGTTTATCTCAGTCATATCCTAGACATATTTTCTGCAGTTCTAGCTTATGACTTCTTTACCCCATTTGTGTAGGGCAAGTGTAGCTCATTGCTTTCATCTTCCCAACAACATTTTACAATCATTTGAAGGGTTGAAGTCCTTTCATCAGTCAAAAAAACCCTAGTTTTTCAGTATGTCTTCATAACCTCCTCTTCATTTTGACTTCTAATCCGTGTTTTTGCTTCTATCTGGGCAATAACTGGCCCACGTGACTTGAAGTGTGGGACTCAGAATTGATGGTGAAACTGGGCTCTTAAAAGGGTGTGGCAAAATGCACAGTAGTTGGCAGGGGGTGGGTGTGCAAGATAGTGCATTTCTCTTTAACACAGCCCAGTATAAAGTTTTCTTCTCTTGAAATGGCAAGATATTGTGTACTTCTGTTGTATGTGATTTTTGGACCAATTTCCGTGGCAAATAATGCCCTTTGTTCTTTAAAAACCTCTCTTCCTCTTTCCAGACAGGAAGACTACAACAGCATTCTCAAACACTGCCTGTGTACTACCAATGGACAAAATTACAGCTAAGTAGAATAAACTCAGTGGGCAAAGGTGAGTGGCTGGTTAACACTTCAAAGTGAAAACTTGTTAATAAGCCAAATTTTTCTGCACAGAATTTGTTATCATGAATAGCCTGCCCTTGTTTCCCTTGGAACTTGTGTGCATCTCTTCATTGCATACTGCTTTACAGCTCACACAGGCCTCCCATTGGCTTACTGGTAAGCTCATTTTCTGAGGAACATTTTAGATCTCGTGTGATCTTAATTTATACTAGCAAGCATCTGTGACATGCTTATCAGTATTCACCCTCTAAAATGGCCTTTAAAAAAACAACATTAAAATAAATTTGTGAAGGAGTTGATAATAAATGAGGTTTTCTATCACTTGACTTGTTCTGCTCTTCAATGCAACATGCAGAGGATGACTGCACAATGCAAAGCCTTTGTAGGAGGACCTCATTTCCTGGTTAAATTATTCCTAACTCTGAGAAGGGTTGTTCCAATACGATATGTCACTGAAGCTATTGTGAAAAGCCCGAGTGACATCTCTGTAGGGGACACAGATGGTGGGGTCAAATGCACTCTCAGCAAGTTCACTGATGACGCCAAGCTGTGTGGTGCAGTCACATGCTGGAGGGAAATGATGCCATCCAGAGGGACCTGGACAAGGTGGAGAGGTGGGCCCATGCAAACATCATGAAGTTCAACAAAATAAGTGCAAGGTCCTACACCTGGGTTGGGGCAATCCCAAGCATATCCACAGGCTGGGCAGAGAAGCGATTGAGGGCAGCCATGCAGAGAGAGATTTGGGGGTGATGGCTGATGAACAGCTCACCATGAACTGGCAGTGAGCGCTCACAGCCCAGAAAGCCAACAAAATCCTCGGCTGCATCCAAAGTAGCGTGGCCAGCAGGTGGAGGGAGGTGATTCTCCCCCTCTACTTTGCCCTTGTGAGAAACCACCGGGAGTACTGAGTCCAGTTCTGGTGTCTCCGACATAAGAAGGATGTGGAACTGTTGGAGCAAGCCCAGAGGAGGCCATGAAGTTGGTAAGAGAGCAGGAACAACTCCCCTACAAAGACAGGCTGAGAAAGTTGGAGCTGTTCAGCCTGGAGAAGAGAAGGTTGTGTGGAGACCTCACAGCACCTTCCAGTATCTGAAGGGGGATACAGGGAAGCCAGAGAGGGACTCATCATCAGGTACTGCAGTGATAGGACAAGGAGTAATGGGCATAAACTGAAAGAGGGGAAATTAAGGTTAGCTATTAGGGAGAAATTCTTTACTGTGCAGGTGGTGAGACCTTGTGTTCAAGGCCTGGTTCGATAAGGTCAGAGCCTGGCTTAGTCTGGGATTTGGACTAAATGATTCTTAAGGTCTCTTTCAATCCCTTAAAATTCTATAGTTCTATGACTTAAGTAGAAAAAGCACCCTGCAGCTCTGACAATCGTGACTTCCTCTTTCCTTCCCTATGCCCAGGGTTCATCTTGGATTGCAAAATCAAGAATCTCCTCTCCCTTCACCCATCCTAAAGTGGCCATCCTAAAGTGCCACATCAGCCCAAAGAATACAGTACACTCAGCAGGCTTCCAAACATACTGCCCAGATCTGTCCTGCCATATCAATACATGTTTAGGAGATGGCATTCCTATTCTTTACCGAGAACGTTTGTAGTAAACACCCAGCATGGAATTCCCAACTAGATACGTCTTTCTAATCAATTAAGATAATGGATATTCTTAGAAAAAGAATTTGAAAGTCTTTCTGTGAATACCACAGCCTGTATATATATATATATATTCTCTAAATAGCTATTTCAAAACCAGAATGCTCTGTCAGACAGAGGAATGCCTTGTCAAGACCACAGAGTACATCCATGCCTGTGAGACAGGCCAGCTTCATCAGCCTACTCCATTTAATGAGTGAAGTAGAGCCTGGTGGCAGGACCACCTGTCCTGTACTGCCTATTGGAATCAGGGCTAGAGGCTGTACATCCACAATTCTTCCCTTCATCTGTGAGAGCCTAGCTCATTAGAAAAGCCCTCATTTCAGGCTGCTCAGTGGAAATATTAGCAACTATTTGTTTCACTTAACAAAACTACATGGCTGGTCTCTTCTGTTTGTGCTTTGTACTGCATAATGAATTTGCCCAATTTTTAAATTAAGAGACCTTACACCAAAGAGAAAATAGTCATTGACTCAATAAAAACCATGAACTCTAGCCTTTTGTGAGGCGCTTGTTAGATTGTGCTTTGCTGCTATTAGTCTGGGAATTGATACTGTCACTTCCTCAAGTTATTATGAACATGAATAAAATTTAGGTACTAGTCCCTTGGCATTTTTGAGCAGTAGGTGTACTCTTTCAAGTAACTACTCCACAAAGCTTATGCTTTTGTTTGCTGGTCAGTTTACCTTGTGTAAGAATAATTTATTCCTTTATAGTTTACCTTAATTCAAAGCAGTCAGAAAAATTATTTCCCTCCCATTTATTTCTGTCTTCTAATAATTACCTGAAGAAATTAAAAACAAATTTTGCTTTTCAGAAACTAAAGCTTCTAGTCAAGCTGAACAGATAACTCATACCTTGCTCAAATCATACAGCCTAAGGCTGGGAGTGTAAGAAATTTTTCCTTCAGCAATGAGCTGGCTGATTAGATTGAGCATTTAAGGAGCTAGATATTCATATGTTCCACTGTGATGACTGCACAAACCAAGCTTACTTGTATTACCCATGCACAAGTTAAGGAGAGTTGGAAAAAAGTGAAGTACAAAAGTGTTCAGACTGTAAAAGCCTAATTTACCTCAGTAAGCATTCTCACAGGGGTTTTTTAGGGAAAGAGAACAAATTCGAATACCTGTTCTCTCAGGTTTCCATCTGAGTTTGTCTCTAAGTTGTTACTGATGGATTTTAGCAGTATAATTCAAACCCTTGACAGGAACCTCTCTGACACTATTTGTCTTTTAGAGCAGAACTGACACCACCAACAAAATTGACATTATGTGCTTTCTTGCTTTTAATCAGGCTGTGGCATCAAACCTATTTTTGCATCAATGTTAATATGTTCTGTGCTCTTCACCTCAAGCCAATGTGACCCCAAAATTAGTAGTAGTTTACCACCAACTTGCCCTGACTTTCATACAGCAAGCCCAGCAGTCATGTGGTTTGGGCTGAATATGACTGTAGTTCTTGAGTCTCAATTTCTGCTTTTAGCAAACACTTTATAAGTACTTGAAAGGAACAGTTTCTCTGTTAAGATTAGAGAAAGAGTAGAGATAGAAACCAGTAAAACTAAAATATTGCCATTTTTATGTGAGACCGGTTTTGTCTCTTTGAGGTTTGCTTTACAGTTACAGTTCTCTTCCAAACATCCTTCATTCTTTAAAAAATGTCTTACTTTGATAAGCTGAACGATTTTTAGCTTTAGGTTATCAATAACAGTTCACATAATATTTGAAGAACTATTTATACTTGACAGCCAGCAGAAAGTAGCACAGAAGAACCATAAGCCTTTGTAGTTCTCTTTTCCAAGTGTTCTCTCTTATGTCAGGTAAACCACTGGATTTTTTTCCCCTAGTTTTGCTTTTCAAGACCATGAAATTTGTCCTTACAATGTGAGGACACACTTGTTCAAGGAAAAGTGGCTAAACACAGAAGCACCAGCTGTGGTGAGTATAAATTGCCCTTCTCATTTGCTCCCCATCTTCAAAACAGTTACTATCTGTTGCTCTATTGCTACAAGTTTGGAGGGAGTTTATTTTTTCTTGCACACATCTTCATGCTGCAGAGGCACTATTACTGTTTGGATAAGATGGGACATTAGCTGTACCCCACTGAGCTTATTTTGCTATGTTGGGGTGACTTTTTTTTATCTTGCACTAATTCTAGAATTTACCAGTTGAGATCATTTTACTATCCAAAGTCCAGTTTAACTCTTATCAGCTTTATACATGTAACAGCTGCTTACCTAGTCCTTGCTTTTCTTCAGCTGCCACAGCGGCAAATGTCTGTCACTTAGTTTGAGACAAAAAAAAAGTCTAAAGAAATTCTATTTTCTTGATAGCAGCATTTAAAAATTTGACTTTTTTCCCTAAACACCTGCATATAAAGAGAACTACAAAATCTGCTCACTAATTTAAAGCCTCCTCCATAATACTAGCAGCTTGAGTTTGAGTATTTTCTTCGGTTAGCAGGCATGGAAAATGACCCAACTTAAATGTATTTCCATATATTAACAAAAAAACCACACCAGAAATTAAACAAAACAGTCACTCTTGCTCTCTAAAGGTAGTGTCAAGAGGTACCATAAGTTCCAGCCCTTCCCTGAATCTCACTGATACATTAAGACGTCTAAAGCAAGGAGAGAACCCCAAGAGGGGCAAAGCCCTTTGGTGTGATTACTGCCATATGCTTCTCAGAATTAAGCTGCAGGCAACAGAGGACAACTTTGCAGCTAGCAGGTCTTCCTTCCCATTACTCAAAGACACAATGTTGATATAGTTAAACATATTCTAATTAAGATGAAGAAAACATAAAAAGGCAATACATCAAACAAGCTAATGCAGCCAACTACAACAATTACCTTAATCAAGACTTGAAATGTTGCATCTGAGATGAACTGCTTTGAAACAATAAAGCTTTGGCTGCGTTAGAGGCACCTATTCATCATTTCATGAACACTCAGACTACAACCATTAAATTAAGTGTGTGTGTTGCATTACCATCGCTGTAATTTACAGGTCAGGTCAACGAGCAATAATGTTACTACAACAAAAAAACCCTGCCACTTCAGCCTTTCCATTCAATTGTAAAGCTTCAGTTCCATGTTAACACAATAGTCAGTCTGATTTCATAACACAAATTCATCTCTTCTTTGAAGATACTAGATTGTGCTTTTCTTTTCCCATAAATCATACCAAGGAGCAATTTTTTCCTGAAAATACAGGCAGCAAGATAGCAAGTTCAACTTAAGGATACTTCATTCATTCTTTTAAAAATCCCCACAGTATAAAATTAAGAAATACCAGTTCCTGGACACCATTCTTAGAATAAAGACACCAGTTAGAGTATATGAACATTGCACAGGCTTATTCTTCACAATTGAACTCCTAAGGGGGAAGTAAGAATGAAGCGAGCCAAAAAAACTCAACATGCTTTCAGAGACATATTCAGTACTACCAAACTATCATAAGATCTGAACACTGGATTAAAAAAACAAACAAAAAAACAAACAAACAAACAAGTTGATGCTTTAATTGTAAATTTTATGCAGAAACTAGTAATATTATCGAGCTGTTTCTTGACTTGATTTAAAACTATTTTAACCATGCAATCAAAAGGAAGCACAAAGAGTATTATACATCCTTTGAAAGAGTTTTCATTATAGGATTGTAAGTGCATGTGATAAACTAGACCAGCACAGGAAACTTCATAGGAACAGAAAAGGCAGAAATACAACTTTTTCTAAATGCCAGTACTTGAGTCTTAAAGCATGCTGATAGGCAGCAATTACTAGCTGCACACTAATAGATTTGTATATAGAAATAATTTACCAGTACCATTAACAGGGTAAGAGGTCAGAGTAATCAATCTAGATATATCTATGGATATTTTTAATAACTAGCAATTTTCCTAATGAATTTTTACCAGACAAGAATTCCAGGTAAGCACTGTTTCTACAATTGTCTCAAACATTTTTACACCTACAATGTAGATATAATAGGTGGCAATTTTGGATAATCACTGAAGTTTCTTTAACAGCCAAAGAAAAAATATGGGTGTTTCTAAGGAATTGATTATTTCATCCTAAGGTAAGTGAGCCTATCAGGCTCTGACACCTAAGGATCAGACAAATCCCACTTTTCAACTGTTTTTTTCTGCTAGTGACTATGAAGGGATTATAGCCAGCTGCCTCGGTGACATGACACCCATTCTTGAGGATTAACTTCGCCTTAGCAGCAACATTTCCATAACCACACTAAGTGTTGAAGTGGCAAGCCATGTCAGGAAAGCAACTAATTACACTTAGAGTTACTTGGTCTTAATATTATGGTCATGTACTTTAAATCATAGAATCATTTAGGCTAGAAAAAGCCCTTAAGTCCAACTGTAAACCTAATGCTGCCAATTCCACCACCAAATCACATGCCACATTTACACATCTTTTAAACCTCCAGGGCTAGCCACTCAACCACAGCAGCCTGTTCCAAGACTTGACAACCATTTCTGTGAAGAAATTTTTCCTATTATCCAATCTAAACCTCCCCTGATACTACTGAAATAATAATAATTCTGAAAAGAATAATTCAAGTTCCATCCCTGAAAGCAACAAGCACTCCCAGTTTAAGAAGAAATGCGAAAGACTAATAATTTGGATTATCAAATATTGAGGGAAGACCTTAGTGCTACCCTCAAGAAGCACTGCAGCCTGCTTAAGCTCAAGCAGCCCATATTTTACTGGAATGGTGAAAACTCCCATAGTCTTTAGAGAAATGGAGAACTGTTTAAGAGATTTAAAGAAATACACCCCAATCAAAGGCATCCACATCTCCTTCCTTTCAGCCAAAACCTCCATATGCTTTTCAGTTAGTGCAGGCCTCTACTGAAGCTTCAGTCTTGTTCAGGGTCTTGTTTTGATGGAGAGTTCACTGAGGTATCAGATCCAGACAAAAGAAGCTGGTTTAGAATGCAGCTTGGAGACTCTTGTCTGGAGCCCTGGGCTCCCTGCAAATACAGAAAGGTGGTGCTGAAGAGAGTAAACGCTCCACCATGAAAGAAACAGAATATAGCCTAGCAAAGCCTTCCCTCTTCCAAGACACTTCTAATTCCATTAAATTACATGAAGATGTCTCACCTGGTGTTCCACTACTAATTTAGACTCATTCCTAACGATTGTAGCCTCATGCCAAAAGTCTTGCAAGAGCTGACAACTAGCAAAAAGTTCTGGTTCAAGTGGCCATGTTCCAGCTGGCAACAGCAATTCCATCTCTAGCTGCTGTCTTTACTGCACAGGGATACAAGGCAGCAACTCTGCTCAACCACTAGCATCACAACTGTTAAAAGGTGATTGCTTCTATTTGTCTTAATCCTTTAATTACGATAGTTCTATCATGTCAGTAAATAGTGAAAGAAAACATTTTACAGTCATTTCACTGTAATTCCTACATTTAATGCTGATTTGGCAGTTTAATTGTAGCCATCAGCCTTCAAATGCACAAAATAGTAGAAATTTACCTTTAGCACACAATGATTTGGCCAAATAGCAGTGTAGCAATGGGGAACAAAGCACTTGGGCTTTTGTTTTTAAATCCAGTTATTTTACATCTGCACCCATCTGACTTTTCAAAAGCAATTGAAGGGTAACTGAAAAGAAAAAAAGATGGTTTTATCACACAGCACTTTGTTTTTCCATTTTAGAACTGTCACAACTTCTTTTTTTTTTCTCCATAGGCATATGGGAAGGTCAGAGAGCTCAGGAAACCTCAAAAACCTTTTCAAGTATCAGAGAGGAAAATTTCTACCACTTCTACTTGCA
This sequence comes from Erpornis zantholeuca, assembly GCA_013400515.1. Classification (NCBI taxonomy): domain Eukaryota; kingdom Metazoa; phylum Chordata; class Aves; order Passeriformes; family Timaliidae; genus Erpornis; species Erpornis zantholeuca. The sequence goes on from VZTN01015999.1 coordinate 66,381, forward strand.
AAAGTTCATGAGGTAAAACAGAACTGACAAGATTAATATAACCAAAAAGCCTGCTGAGAACAGCAACTGATAGTGTTTAATTCTATGGATAAATGCAATTCCGTGCTTCCAGTAGACTGTAATTTTTTTAACATTTATCACAAAAAAGTGAGCATCTACAGTTGCTAAATAATGGAGAAAAAACTCTGTTCTTTGTTACTTTTATGTAAAGATTGAATCCCCGTTGTATGCAGTGTCCCCAGAGATATGGGTGCAATACCAAACTCCTTTTATTTCTCATTCATCAGAGATGAGTACAATGACAGCACTCGTGATGATTTGAAAAGCCCCATGTAAGCCACATGTCTAACTTTGGATAAACTATGGAGGAGGTCAGATGTCTGCATCTATGTACAGTCATTGCTGCACCAACACACATCTTCAAATGGCATCTCTTTTTTCCATTCTAATGAAAACTGAACCATAGCAGTATCATATCAGTGAATATATTTAAGCACATTTGCACATAAAGGTTCTACATGTAACAAATAACAACAAGCTAGATATGTTTTCCATCGGAAGGCACACTTCTCTTTCCAACAGAGGGAGGATACTTCCTCTCCTGTCCTCCCTTCTTCTCTGCTCTTATCAAGGTTTGAAGAGTTTTACTATGGCTGCTTATGCCAGAAACCTGTTGAGGGAAAAAGGTCTTATTTTTGGTCAAAGCTGTAGGCTTTTTTCCCCATACAGTAACACTAATCAGTAAAAACACCTTAAGAACAGTACTTAGTTTGTACTAAATAAAGCAGGAAACTATCTAAGACACCATTTGAGGATTGGAGGAATTCTAGACAGAAAAAAGCAGAAGTCATTACTGTATCAGAGTTCATGAAGAGGTCAGACTGACAGAATAAAATGTAATTTAAGCAATTTGTTTCTTGCCTGTCCATTGGCTTTGTGTAAGTTAGCAGTGTACTTGTGGAACAAGGGTACAGGGAGAGAGCATAATGCGCCCTGAAAGAACAAAGAGAAGAGAACCTGAACTTTTCCTTTCCATGTGTTCTATCATCGCCCTCGCTTTTCATTGGATTTCCCTCAAAATTTCCCATTCTGCTCTCAGACACATGGTGTATTTTTTGGGGCTTCCCTTTGGGGTTGTTCTGTGCAGGGCCAGGAGTTGGACTTTATGGGTGGGTCCATATCTTTGTGGGTCCCTTCCAAACCTGAATCATCGAATACGCTGAGTTGGAAGGGACCCACAAGGATTGTCAAAGTCCAACTCCTGGCCCTGCACAGGACCGTTCCCAAGAGACACACCCTATGCCTGAGAGCATTGTCCAAACACTTTCTGAGCTCTCTCAGGCTTGGTGCTGTGCCCTGGGGAGCCTGCTCCAGTGTCCAACCATTCTCTGGGGGAACGAACCTTTTATCCAATATTCAGCCTAAACCTCCCCTGAGGTTCTTCTATCATTCTCTTCCAGCACAAATCAACTGAATAAACAGTGGTGCATTACTTCTAATATTTAAGCATTAGAAATAGTTCTCATTTCCAAGTTTTTAATTTTTTCAAGCTGTGCAAGGATAATGCAAAATACTAGCAAATTTTTCACCCAAGATACCCAAAATTAAAACAGAAAACAAAGTATCTTTGACCATTTTTCAGTCATCTCAAGAGATTTAGCAAGTCTGTCTCAGTGTAACTTAAAGTAGTAATAGGGATATTGGAGTAGAAAGAAACCAGTCCTTTGAAATAACAGACAAAATGCTACAAAATGGCATTAGTCATTTTTTGACTGACCAATCTTTTTGGGTTTAGGTGTCTAAAAAATAACCTTAAGAAAATCTTGCTACTTCCCTTGAGGCCTCTAGTTGTTCTTTCCTCATGCATTAGTCCTATTGTGCACAAAGAATTAAATCTCTATTGCAACGATCATGTACTACTGGTATTTTACTCAGCAGGTCTCTCCCTGCTGAGCTGCTATACTGCTGGTTATCTGTTAAGTGATTCTAGAACTGTACAAAGGCAGTAAGACATCACCAAAACCTACCACCTACACTACTTTCCAGGAATAAGGACAACTAATACTGTATTTCTTATATCCCAATATGTAGGTGTTCATCTGCATGTCATAGCTTTTGCCTGAAAGAGGTGCCAAGAACTCCATCTTGTCATTACGCCTTCTGGGAAACCACATCAATAGCTCTACACTGAGCTGCATCACTCAGTACCTTGTAAAACCTACAGCATGCACAGAGCAGGGTTTTTGGATCATTTCTTCTTGAAGTGCTCCCCACAAACACTTTTTAATGACCAGCAGAAGGTGGTTTGGTTTCATGAAGCATCAGTAATTTACATGGACATGGATTAAGTGACAAGCAGCTGTGTTTCTAAATACTAACCAGTGTCAGCCAAAGCAGTGGGACTGTGACACAATATTCAGGTATTTGCTCTTGTCCTTATTTTTAGTAAACCGCACTTGCCTTCCACTGAGCCACTCACCATCCTCCTACTCCACACCCCGGGCAGTCAGTTCTGCCAGTGATCAGCTTCAGAACACACAGCATGACCTTCACAGCGCCTGTTAGTCAACATTCCAATTTCCCTATCATGGCAATGAGAATCTTTTCCTAGAATCTGGTATTTTTGTCATGTTGTCTTCTCTCTATCCTTCATGTCCAAGCTGCCAAGCAACAATGAGATACAAGATTGTGAATGTTTTTGCAACAGGCCAAGTGGCACTTTTTAGGTGTGGCCAAGAGCCATTGCTTTGTAGGGTCAAAAGGACCATGATGCTGCAGAAAAACTCAGTTCATGTTTGTGAAATAACTACCCACCTATCCTGTGTCTTAGAGCCTTGGTAATTTATTTGGTAACTTGAATGACATTACAGGAAGCAATGAAACCTTTTGGTTAGAAATCCTCAAGATTTCAAGAGGAGAAATGTGGAGGCAGATGAGCTTACCAGGCTCTCTCCTGGGGGGATGTTCCTTGAATGGGCTGTGATGAGCTTATCTGAACCCTCTCCCCCTGGACAGATACCCCTTGGATGGAGCAGTCCTCCTGGCCATGGTGAGATCCCACCATGCAGGTGCCCATGCAGATTCTTTGTAACCCATTGGTTTTTCCCCTTTGGCACCAACCTCGCTTTCCCCATAAAACCCCCAGCTTCTGCCCATTTCAGTAGGGAGCTCTCATCCCTGGCTCCCCTTCACAGAGCTGCTGGACAATAAAGCTGTCTCTGTGGAACTGCCACACGAAGCTCCTGTCTCTCTGTCTCTGAGTCGGCCTGGGGTTACCTCGCAAGGCAGAGCTGAAATCACTGAGCTGAAATCACTGCTAAGGGCTGACTGCTTGCTGCCACAAGCTGTCCCCTTGCTGAGGTTTCCTGGCAGCCAGAGGATTGCTGGAGACTCCTAGAAAGCTGTCTCTTGTGGGACCTCTCTCTGGGAAGTTGCAGCATTCTGGGTCAGACTGACAAACCCCCATTAGCCGCCATGAGACAAATATGTGCTTAAACACTTAATTCCTTTAAGTAATTCACCTGGGCTTCAGCTCTTGTGTATCTTTGAGTGGCAGATTTAAAAAAAGACATTTCAGCCATCATGTTTTCTACAGAACTTCTTTTTTAAAACTTTTAAGTCACCCATTTTGCTTACAATGTTGTCTGCATAATGCTATTGCCAGTTCAGTATTTGAACCAATGTCATTGTTAGTTAAAAGGCTAGAAGAAAACTGAATAATATATTGCCTTAATTACAAAATACGGTTTGGTACGAACAAGACAGGTCAGCTCAGTCACATTAAGCATTTGGCACACTCACCTCATTTCTTTTTTTAATCCTGTTCCTGCAGGGTACACACATGTGGAGTTGTAGTGACAGTCTTGTCATTGTTCTGTTTGGCAGATGGGTTAGCCTACACCAGACTAAAAGGGTTCAATATGCTCTTATTCTAAACACACCTTATTATCTAAGAAAATACATTTTTGTAACCAATATCCTATCATTCTAAGGCTTCATTAAAAGACTTGACCTTTTCCCAGTGGCCTCCTTATTAAAGCTATATCAAGTAGCTTTAAAAATTGGCAATAATATTGATTCCTTAATGTGGCAATTGAAGTACTAATCTGCATATTTCTCTCCCACACAACGAGTACATCCTCAATCCCATTCTAGATACCTAATCCTGCAATCCTTCTCCTTTGTATTCTGTACTTAACTGATTTTCCGACTGTTATTTCTTACCTTTGCTCATTTCTATTCCTCTCCTCTCTTACATTTTAAAGAGTTTGTTTATATTTTACTATCCTTTTCCCAAATATCTCACGTGTGTTGACTTGTCTGCTTTCCAGATTTTAACAGAAACCTAACTAAGGTTTATCTCCCAGATGTTTGCTATTTCTAGAGAAAATAGTCTCGCTGTCTCAGAAGGGAGACAAATCATGGAAAAAAGTAATACAGCTCATGGAAATACTCATGGCAAAAGAACCCTCAACAGGCACTAGCAAGAGAGGTATTTTTGGAGTAGGTCATTAAACATCAGAAACATCCTGATTAAAGGGTTCTGATATTCAAGGAGTTTAGGAACACAGCCAGCCCCCAAAAAGTACCACTGAGTACTCATATTCAAGAGTCATAAGACTGTGAAGGACTTAACAGCAAACAATGAGAAAGGACTTCCTTCTCTACACAAAGAAGGGATCATCTAAAACAAAAGCTTATTGTCAGGCTTTGTAAACGCACATCAATTCTGCAGCTGGCCCACAAGGCTATTCTTCACCCAAATATAGGAACATAGCTTTACATGCTTGATCAGCTAAATGCTTTGCTTCCATTTTTCTTTAGTTTTATTGACTGTTAAATGCCACAATGTCACATTGCAAGGGCAATTCCCTGCCAAGTTCCTACTGAGGATGAAGAGCTTTTGGTTTCCTCACATGAAGCTCTGCTGAGTAAACCATTTCTAGAATTCTCTTTGCCAATACTCTTCCCATACAGCCATCAGGTAATGTTTTTAGTGTTTACAACATTAAAATGAGGTCTGTGTTTTAGGTTCAACTCCTTATCTGCTGCAAACCTGACCTTGGCAGAGGACACTGCCCTGTCTCAGACCACCAATCAAGATGAAATCCTTTTTCCTATGTGGTCATTCAGATTCATATTTCTGATTTAGATGCTGCCTATAGTGATTCACACAACTGAGACATCACATTGACTCAAGAATGCAAGTAATACCGTAGAGGTTCACTGTTAAGGTTCTCATCTAGCTGCAGCCTTCACACAAGCCACCCTTTCTCAGATACCACTGAAAAATACTTTGACTGTGTGAGTTTGCCAGATTCACTGCTGATTTAAAAATCAAAAATTTCCATGGTAATTCTTTTTGTAGCCTGGGATGCTGCCTAATGCACCACAGCCACACATTGGCCACTGCCCTCTCATTTTTTCAGTCTATCTTACTGTAAAGCAGCCCACTGGTTCCTGAGGATATCATCAATACAGACCAATTTGAATTTCACCTTCCTTTTACCGGCAGGTATTTAAACACATCCTGCTCTGAATACATACAGTCACAGTTCATTTCATGCTCCATTAACAGAACAGGTAAGCTTGTGGATTTACAAGATATATGCAAGCACAGAGAGCTGTTCTAGCCAATGCTTTTGGTTACATTCAGGTTCCTGATCCCTCTCCCCCTTTCTCCCCACAAAAAGGGCTGCAAATAGAAATTATGCTAACTGGGCTTGCTCACATGCAGCTCGTGCCGTGTGATGCTTGTATAGCATTTGAACAGTAGTAATACAACTGATCCCAACCTACTCTTTTGCTTTTTGCTGCTCTCTGATGCAGCATGTGAAGATAAATATTTCAGCACACCTTAAGGCATACAACTGTTAATCTACCTAAGTCTCTGTGAACTCTGACTTGCCACGAGTTACAAAATTAATTTAATGACATAATATGCACTCTACATGCTAAAACTTTGGGCATAAAAGTAGGTTGATAGGCAGGGGTGTCTACCATCAAATAATTTCTTTTTTTTCTATGCGTAGCATGGTATGCAATAGCATAATATAGAATTATGTCTCAGTATAATGTAGAATTAAGTGCTATATATACAGTCTTGGTAAAATGAAAGCACAGGACAGAATATTCCCCTCCAAGTTATATCTTTATTTTCTTGAGGACAAGGATCTCCACTGGCGCTTAAAACTTCAAATCATACCTTTAATATAGAGAAACATTGGTATTGTAATAACATTTTGTTATTTTTGCTTTCCCTCTTAACTTTCTTCTCTATCCAAATCCTACTATTCTCTAGACTTAGAAATACTGATTAGACAGCTGCTATATTTCTTTTAAACACTTTCTATTAAAGACAAGTTTTAGCCAGCCGAGTATCTATATGGCAATGAGATAGATGTTTGGAGTCAGTTGTGGGTTGTTGGTTGGGATATGTTGCTTGGGTTGTGTTGGGGCTGAGACTTGGTTTGTCAGCGGTCCATAAAAGTTAATGAAGTTGAGCCGCACCCCTGTACGGGTGTAATGCGTTGGTGTAAACACTAGCTGGGGCTGTATTTAGAGATGGCAATGGGAGGAAATATCTAGAAAGATGGTGACAAAAGGAGGATTACGTCACGAATGACATCACCCCGGGAAGGACGTGCAGGATTGGACCACAACAACAACCAATCACTCGGCGAGCTGACCAAATGATTGGTCAGGAATGCACCTTGAGAACGGACCAATCAGAACCCCTACAAACGATCCCCTCTGATTGGTGCATTCCTGATCCCCTCTAGGACTATAAAAGGACTCTCCCGGGGGCGGCTTTCTCAAGACAGCTTTTGGGGCTGAGGGAACAGCATGCACCACACAGTGTGCTGTTCCAGTCACCTGCTTTGTCGTTTGGGGTCTCGGGCTTATCTCAGGTTCCACTCCCCAGTTGTTGTTTTACATCAATAAGCTAGTTACCTTTCCTAGAGGTTATTAGCCCATTTATATCAGCAATACCTTTTTCTAGGTTCCCGCAGCCTGAAATAGAGCATTTGATTTCTGTCTTTGTGTGTGTTGAAGCTATGCAAATGTTAACAGCTTACAGAATCCTGGTAGATGGAATGAACTGTGTAATGAGCGAATGGGTTGAACTATCTTTTTGTAACCATTTTTTTAATGGCCGTGTAATATGTTGGGACCTGGCTGCTGGTGTCTAAGTAACTGTTTAACCATGACACTGGCGAATAGCTTTGAGGAAGCATTTTTGAAGTGAGATAATGACTCATTCAGGTAGCTAACAAAGAAACTTTGCATTAAGGATGCCTGCTCAGTACTATAACAAATTACCCAATTTTACAATTCTGTGTGTCCCGTTCTGACTGTTTCCTAGACAGCTCTCCCTCCTCTAAGTGTGTATTTAGGAAGATACAATCTGCTTCACTAGTAACAAAGTGATATGTGTTTCTCCTCCATATATTCTTCCTCAAAACAAAAGATTCAAATGACTCAATTATACACTAAATAGAACTATAGAGACTTTTGTAGCTTTTCACAAGTATCTGAATTGCCCAAGTTTTATTCTTCTCAGTTCTAACAAAAGATAAATACACTTCTAAGAGAGAGCCAAAAATCACAAATAAAAGTACTTAATTGCTTCATTATGTCCCACTTGTTTATTGCGGCTGCCAGCACCACAGAAGACTACATCCTTTACTTTGTAGGATTTGTAGGAACTTCTCTACTAAATATCCAACACTGATGCCAGAAAACAGCTATATAAAAAAGTTTTGACTTGTCACAGATCCTACTTGTCTCCTAGCAGCTCAAGAGCTAACAGGGTCAGTATTATTTTTTGTAAGTGTAATTCACCCATGCTATAAATCACAATATATTCTAAGACATTTGCAAGGCATTTAATGCTGTTTCTTTTAAATCACTTATGTTTCAACTACTGCATAAGACTATTTTTCTTGTTTATTTTTAATTTTGCTGTCATAGAGGTAACCTGAGGTCAACTTAATGAGTCCATAATGTAATTTTACTGCCCTAAACTGAAAGTCATTTGCATATTTTTAAGCTCCCCTATTTTATCTTCATCTAGTATTTGCCATTATGTAATATATCTTCTCAAGATCTTTATTACTGCTTAACTGTACAAACTTTCTTCATTAGGTTTGAAATATAAGCTAAGTCTCTTAGTTTTCAAGTGATACACGTGATAGATAAGATGCTTAGTCATACTGTTTTTTCTTTTCTGATAAATTTGAAGTGCTTGGATTCCTTTTTGCACCTTAGATTAGCCTTCACTCATAATTTCTTGTAGCATGTATCTATTTCCTAGAAGGTTTAACTGACCAAATTGCTTCCCCCCGCCTTTCTCGTTTCTAACCCCATCATTTATCAGAAGGGCTCTGTGCATTTCAGCAGAATATTTTGGCATTCTGTGCTGAGTAAATTGAGAGCTAACTAACAATCACAGCAACCCCAAACTGTATCAGAGATATGTGTATATTTTACATCCCATTTCACCAGATGTAAACTCTCACCCCATATTTAATCTTGAAGGCATTGTCCTTTTTTCTATAGTTACTTGTAAAATTGAAATGTGGGACTGGTAAAGGTTAGAGAGACAGCACCTATTCCAAAATTTTGATTAGCAAAACTAAAGCAGTGACTTTTTCTACTAAACAATTAATTATTTTAACATCAGTTTTCCTTCTCTGTTTATCAACTGTTTCAAATAATTTCTAGACATGACCCAAATGCTATGTTGTTAGCAGGAAGGTGTCTCTTGAGCTGCCCAGTTGTGCAGAGCCTTTGGTAATGCTCCACAGAATTTCTCACCAGCAATTAGCAGTGTGTGTGGAAAACACCTTGCACTAATGCAGCTGATCTTCATTAACACACTCTGAAGGTCAGCTTCTTTCTACTTTCATGGTCAGGTCTTTATCTCGTTTTGAACTTCACTGAATCTTCTACAGAGTTTTTAAGTCAAGGCAAGGCAATTCTGTGTGCAGGAATGACTGTGCAGACAGGTGCAAATCTCCTCCCAGCAATGTCAAGTACCATATGTCGATGTCACGGAGCAAAGGCTAGACTGAATTTCTTCCTCCTGTCTTATACTGCCAGCATTTTAACAGAGGCACATCTCCTGCTTTCAGGGAAGGGTAGCGGACAGCTTGTATCTTTAACTTCTTCTAGACAAATCAAGAAAGGAAAAAAACTCCTATACAATCCATTGTCTTTCAGCATAATTTTACTGCTTAAATTCTAGGCAAATAAGGTAACCAATTCTTGTTTAGCACTTTCCTTGGAGGAAGGACTCAATCCATGCCAATCATTATCATTATCAAACATTATCAGGTATAAAAAGACTAACTTATGCTGATCTGAAACTCCAAGTGGGACATCCAGTTAAAGTGAAGTAGCCAGTTCAAGTGAGTAACACATATGTGAGCCAGTAGTCCTTTGGGTACTGGTTGGGATCATGTCCCAAAACACTTGACTACTGATGTCAAAAATCACTTCTTCAGGAAGCAAACTTGGTTTACAGGATAACTCTGTGTGTCTGTTGGATCAGTAATTCCATATTCTCTACTGCTCTTCTCTTAGAAATGTGCCTCTGTATAGCAGTTTTAATTTATTGTCTTTAAAATTACAATCAATTTTGGATTTTTGCAGTATTTGGGATCCAGGGATTTTAGGCCAGAATTTAAACATTTTGGACTTGCCTAATACATTTCAGACTTATTTAATACATTTGCTTATCTTTCTACTGCTTTGCTTTCCTTTTCCCATCCCATACATGACTGTCCTTGACCCTCTTGGTACACCTGCTATTTCCATGTCACAGGTTTTGCCTAATTACCAACTGCTAGCAGTACGACATAACTGAAATTATTGAAGAAATAAATCATTTATGGGCCCTAAATACAATGTTTTGTATTCATGGACTTATCTGTGTATGAGTTCCACACTTGCCATTTTGTCTTGCACCCATTTCTTTAATAATCCTAAAACCCACATATATAGTATTGATACACACAGATCAGAATTAATAATGCATTTATAGCCTTAGCACAGGCCCTACTTCATCCAGCAATATTTTCTCAAGTCCATGTAAAAACCTCTGGATATTTTATGCTTTCAGCCTCCAGCATTATACATTTTGAGCAAAGAAATGGGAATTACTTGAGAATGAGTCCATACCTAGTTTTTGGTCTTGTAATTTACAAAGTGCTACTGAAGCAGAAGAGGCACAACGTGTAATTCCAGGGTTGCCAATTCCAGTCAACAAGCAAGATGCGGGCATGTTGATCTGTTTGGGGGTTTTTTATAGCTAAGACTTGTGAGTCATGTAGCATTTAGCTGATCTCAGTTTGTACTCTGCAGTGCAGCTCAATTGCAGATTAGAAGTTTTGAAATAAAGAAGCCACCTAAAATATTTCACAATAAATAGAAATACCTAGTTTCATCAGGCTGTTTATGCCCAGTATTAGTGAGAGTAAAACCATCTTATTTCAAGTTCCTTAAACTTGAAAGACATTTTATGAGTAATAATTCCTCCTATACTATGTAATTGGCTGAATTTGAACACAGTTGCTTTTTGGTTCCAACACAATTTACATGTTTGTAACTTCTCTGATAAGTCCAAATTCCCAAGTTTCAGAGTTACTTATCTGTTAGTTGCACACCATTTTGTCATCCCAGTCCACTATGTTTCTAAAGCATGGTCTTCTTTACAATTTAACAGAGTAAATTATCTAAACCAACACATTACGTGTCTTATAGGAAAAAAGATGCAGAAAATTATGCTAAGCATACCACTTGCTAATGCTAATAATCCTGTTTTATATACAGAAGGATACATCATTAATTGCCTTTTAATCACATTTGATTCTTTCTCAAATTCACCTTTATTTATACATCTCCATCAGGCTCTTGGTTAAGTTCACATAGTTCCTATTATCATTCAGCCACAGTTTTAACACCTTTGTTCTGTAGGATCAGAGCTAAACCAGCAAATTCCTGCTTTCTGATGATGTTAGATTAAGTATTTATTACCAGCATTACTTACAGCTTACTGTTTCAAGAGAAGAAAAAAAATTACTTACAGTTTCATTACCATGATTATGAGAGAATATCAAAAAATGGCACATTATAATTAAAACTATGAAGAAACCACCGTATACTGTAAAAGATACTAATGCAATTATGTCAGAGAGAAAAATTACAAAACCTGGTTTGTGAAAATATTTTCCCCGAACAATATTTTGCTGTGTAGATTCCCATCTATCTTTTTTTAGTTTTTTATAGGTGTTTTTTTGCTGTAGTTTGTATTAAAATTAGCAAATAAAAGAAAAACAGAAGTTTTCAGAGCTGTTTTTTTTGTTCTTTCCCTGAAGTGTATTTAAATACACTTTCAAAGACTAAAATAGCCTAAAACATGATGCAGGGCTGTATTTTGTTCCTTAATGTTTCTTGTTTCCTTAGGTCTTCCTTTAGGACTAGTGTCCCTATTCGTCAGAGAACACTTGCCACCAGGGGTTCAAGCTGGAAAAAAATCAAAATAAAACTTGCTTATTACTAGCATGTCAGATATGCATGTTTCTCAAAGTGTCTCTTTTCACCAGAGGTTTAAATTTGCAAATCAACTTTTGTTCTTTAACAATTCCTCAAGTGCAGCCTTTTGAGTACTGCTAAAGCCCAGCAACATCAGTTGGGTGATCTGATGGCCCTTTGATACTCTGATAATTCAAAGTGGCAATTCAGTTTCCCACCAATCGAAGCTGTACATTTATTTCCATCAATTCCACCCAAGCAGAGCCAAAAGCTTTTTGCTGTAGGCTCTCTTGAAATGAGCAGGTTCCCAATCAGTACATAATTTTACTTTCTTAGAAAGCTGCTGCTTACACAGTTTGACTCTGCATTTTCAGTCATCTGAACAGTCAAACTAAAGGTAGCCAAAAAGCAAGGACAACCAGGTTCTGGGAATAAAAGCATGGTTGCTATTAGCTTTCCAGTGAGTTGCTGGAAGCTAGCTAAGTGACCTTTATTTGCAGTGACACAGGGTGAAGGTAGTTCCGTTTGTATTATGGCTGGATTTTTTTTTTTTTTTAGATGAATATGAAGGCTTAGATTGTGATGGCTGTTAACAACTGAATACTGATTATCCCTAATGCTCCTTAGCTGTACCCTTTTTGTTGCAAAATGCCACAGTCCCTAAATAGGTCTGACTGCCTTTCTGCTTAATTTTACTATCCAGATGGATGGTATAGGGGGAACACAGATCTTTCTGATTATTTTTAAAGCATTTCAAGAAATGAGACTAATCACAGCGTGAGCCATATGCCTTAGCTATTTTATACCTCTGGGTGTTGAGCACACAATTAAGAAGTTTGGGAAAATGTCGGTTTTATAGACCCTTCCTTGTGGTATGGAGCTCTGAAATCTCACTGTTTATGCTTTAATACTCTTACTAGTCACTTCCATTTCCCCAAGTCCATCTTCCCAGCATTAGAGTGACACATGTATGCTGTTATTCCCTTAACTGCTTACTGCACTAGGCGTGGATGAAAATAGATGGTCATGGTCTGAGATAAAGAGGGAAAATAATTACTTCGAAACATAGGATTAAGATGTAGGGTTTTGTTACTGGCTTTCCTAGGCTTAGGTTGGCTTGGGGGTTTTTTGGGTGTTGTTTTGTTTTGGAAGGTAGAGTTGTTTTAAACTAGGTAAGATTCAACAGTGTACTAGATCTTCTACTTTCCTAATGCATGTACTTCCAGAACTTAAAAAAGTTCGGTGAGAGTTTTGGAAATTTTCATTAAACTATTGAGTTTTCCTCTATTTGTCTGCATTTAAATTTTGGCCTACCTTTTCAGTGTGTAGATTATTAGGTGGAATTACATTTTATCGTTAGCATCTTCTGGAAAATAAGCCAATAACAAAAAAGGGAAGCATTAGGTGAGCACTATAATATGTCTGAGAGACGGATGACTACCTTTTTATTCATCAGCCACAGGAGGGATGAATATCCCATTGTGAATGCTGCAAACCACTCTATATATGACTAAGTCGTAGTGGTTCATTTCCTTCAATATAAGTATGTATGTTGGGCTATGTTCCTCTTTGGTTTAACTCAGCTGAGGCACAAAGGAAAACTAAAAATATACTTTGATCTCAGAGATCATTCTCAAAATGTTCAGATTGGCTTTTCTACAGCAAGAGAGCAATTCTTTAATTTGTCTCACCTAGGGATATGTGTCCCTCTGGGGACTCAATAATTTTGTTAATTAGATGAACAGACAGCAGCCTTAGAACATTTTCCAATTACATCTGCAAAGATTTGGCTGTCAAGGAGTGAGACTAAAGAGAAACATTAAAAACAAAATAGTTCTGATTAAACGCCCCCTTTATAACACTGTTGAGGATGTGGCACAAGTGTTGAACAACACAAGGTAATTCATGAAGCAAAAATAGCACATTCAAATTATCACTACATATTAAATTTCTTCACTGAAGTAGGTGTAGTTAAGTCTGGCTCCTATTACTGCTGATAAGCCAAGAGTCATATCAATAACAATCATTTTGAAGGCTATCATACATCTTCATGGTAAATTCTAGCCTTAAATGTCATCAGTTATGGGGGTCCTCCCTCCCTTTTTCACCAGTTGTTCCAAAGTGATTCTGCTTTACTGTTACTCATTGCAGCTCCTCTGCTCTTCTATCCACAGAAGCTCCACCTTCTTCACCTCTTTTAATCCTTTGCTCATTCAGAGGAAATATTGTCCAAGTTTTTGCACCTCACATATTCAAAGCTTTCAAAAGCTGGCACATAAAGACAGGTATGTTTTTCTGGCATTTGTCCAATTATGGTCTGACTTTATATAACATTCCTACTTGAATTACACTGTATCAAAGAACTGCGCAGCACTAAATTAGGATAGCTAACCAGGGGCACTGAAGTTCTTCACCAAAGATATTCCCCTCTCAGATCAAGTGGCAGTTTAAAAAACAAAAATAAAAAGAAGTAGAAAAATACTTCAGCAATTGCTTTTGAACTCTCCCATCCCAATTTACTATGGCCATTTTCTTTGTAGTATTTCAACAAGAAACACATCCACATGTTACACATTTTAAGTGAGGTGTAGGTTTAACTAAGACCCCCCATTCTTCACCAGGTGGAACTCAGGAAGTTTTTTGCAATGTAACTCCAATACAAGTTAGCATTTAAAAATCAATTTCACCTTAAAACTATTGAAGTTTTTTGTTTAATTCTCAATGCGTGTCTTTGCCTCATTTTTTCCAATGAACTCAGCTGTTGAACTGGCACCTTCAGCTTCTACATGGAGTACCAATGTAGAGGAATTTGCCTATAAGGTGAATCATTAAATCAATTTTGAAGGCTAAGCAAGCAAAACTTAGAATTATTTGCTCTGCTTATTGTAGTGTATTCTGAGTCAAAGTATCAAGGTACTTCCCACGTCTTGACATCGGCAAATCAATGCTGCTTTGTTACATTTGCCTGTCAGTCATCAGCAGTACAATGTAAGGTTTCAAAAGCTAAGGTTTTGGATGCCCTTTAAGGCTTGAAGTATTTCTGAGCTCTTAAACTCAAAGCCTGTCTAGGCATCACAATTACTCCTGTTTTATATTTCTGTATGTTGTTGACTTCAGCTAGTTCATATTCCTTCTTCTGTGAAGTGCAGTGCACAATGAGAGCAAGGACTAACACCCCGTAATTGAAAGCTGTAGGAATGCAGGACTGGAATCCAACCTGCCTTGCTGCCAGTGCCAGGGAGCATCGCCCCTCCCCTGCCACTGCCCCTAGGCTGCAGCTCCACTTTGCAGGGTAGGTCTCTTGCCATTCAGAGCCACACAGCACCTGCAAATTGCCATTTGTTTTTTTAAAAAAAAGCTATAGGCAGTCTTTCAAGACACCTGTGTTGAAAGGAAGCTACATGTGTAGTAGTTCCCACTCCCTCCACAGTCTATGAATCAGTCCATGTTTCCTAGTGCATACCAACACCTTCAGCACAATCACTAAGGCAGGAAACCACAATGAAGGTAGTCTCTGGTCACTTTTTTCACAGAAAACTGGTTTCCTTCTGGTATTTTCCCCAGGCTTGCCCCTGCTAGTATTTTTAAGACTGTAGGACCAACAACGTTCAGTGTGATATTTTTTGGCATTTATTAACTTAAAATAAAGTGCAAAAACCCAAAAATAATTATTTAAGAGATGTATCATTTACACCCTGCTTTAATTCAAGTTTTTGACAAACCTTGGAAAGACACTATCAGCTACTTCAGTAGATAAATATTCTAAGAATGGAGACAAGATAAATTACTATCTTATCTAACGTTCTAAAGAAGGAAAAATCCTCTTGAAGGGACTAATAAAAATGTAAGGCACACAAGAAAATATTGGCAGCTAAAAGACTGAGATATTTCCTAGTCAATTATCCATCTTAAAACATTACTGAAATGTTCACAATCATAGATTACAATTCAGTATCGAAGTATTTTGTATCAATTTGTACAGATTAGTTCACTTCAGAGGCGTTGTACAGCAATGGGCAGGGCTTCATACCAGAACTGCAACTCGCAAAGAATCAGACTGTGCACTTTTAAACCCATTGGATTTATGCAAAAGTCTAAAATAGCAAAAAACATTCAGTAGCAGTAGCTTGTCAGGAGCCCTCTAAAGCTGTAAAAGCACAGAAATTGAATGACAGGTTTGGTCGGTTATATTTAATTTAGGAGGGTCTACAAGCAGAATTTTTGCCTTTTTGAAAATGAGTGAGCTTTTACAGTAGGCTTTGTTTCTAAAGGAGATAAGGTGAGCCTTTCAAGACTGTTAATACCAGTTCATACAAGTAGCAGTTCTTTTCACTCCATTTCTACTGCTTTCCAATTTCTGAGACTATAATATCCTACGTTTTTAAAGCAATTTTCTGTAGTCTTCCAATCTTCTATTGAGATACTGGACCAATTTTCATTTGATGGTAGCCCTATTTCTTATGTCAGAAACCCACACCCATCCTGTAGTTATCATCGAGGATTTTCAAGGCTATTATACCTTGCCTGTTACCTCCTTCCTGCATAGTCAAATTCTTTCTTGTATAGGAGCCTTTCCACTTTCCGTGTCATTCCTTGGTTAGTGATTCATCCTGTGAAAATTAACATTACTTTTAAATGAAATGCATTTCTATGGCAAGCAGAGGTACAGCACTTTGGTGTTATATAAGTATCAGTTCTCTTTTCCCAGCTATGCAATATGTAGATCCACAGCAGGCAGGGCAGTTCAAACACCATGTATTATCTGAGAATAGGAGGAAGTGGTGCTGAATATTTTTCTTCCAACTACACTGTTAAAAATATAAACACAAAGCACTTCCCGTTCAGAAATTAAAACTTAGGGAGCTTTTTTGGTTGGGTTTTTTTTGTTTATTCTATACCACCATCAGAAACCAGCAATGAGCCTCATTAATAACTTTCTCTTAC
The DNA here is from genome assembly GCA_013400515.1 of Erpornis zantholeuca. Taxonomy (NCBI): domain Eukaryota; kingdom Metazoa; phylum Chordata; class Aves; order Passeriformes; family Timaliidae; genus Erpornis; species Erpornis zantholeuca. Next base: position 82,863 of record VZTN01015999.1, read on the forward strand.
ACCCCCACCTTTTCCCCTTAGGGGAACTCTTTTCTGAGATTCTGAAACAATTTTCAACAAGTTTTGTTTCCCTGCAGAGAGACACATTCCACACACACTCTAAAAAACAGTTAAGCCAACTGTTACTGTATTTTTCATCTGACAACTCTAAAGAGTTACGTCTTAAAGGGAAATTTAATATTTACATTCTCTCCTAAAAGAAGGAGCAATTGTGTAGAATAGGAGGTTGGAAAAAGGAGTCAACAAGATGTACAACACCATGTGATATAGTTCTACAGCCCTGTAAATTAATAAATAAATAATAAATCAGTATTGTATACCCTTGCAAAAAAAAAAAAAAAAACAAAACCAAAAAAATCTCTGTCTCCAGAAACCGTGTGGGTTAGAAATACTTCACTCTCCTTAACCTCTGGTTGAATGATTCAGAGCTGAGGTAGCTTCAAGCTTGGTTGTTAGACATTCATTTTACAGTAGCAATAAATCTCCAGTCAAAACCTCTGTCTTAAAGTTGTATTTTACACATGCTGATGATGTTACTAATGAATATATCCTTCAATTAATTTTCCTCAAGTCCTCAAACTTCAGGTGTATTTCAGGCTTTCACTAACATGTATTTCAGCAAATACTTCCTGTGAATTCTTTCTTTGACTCTACCTGTACATTTCCCACAGTTCCAAAACCACTGAGGAGCAGTTAGCAGATTCTTTCATGTCTTGCCACAAGTAAAAAAGCCTTTACAACTTGTAAGGCTCAAGCAAAACAAAAATCAAACTAATAAATGGCTTGTTTCTACTAGTGAGGGTTCCTAGCACTTACTATCACAAGGTCTCCCAAAAGCAGAAAGGTAGCACTCTCAAAAGCTAGTCAATGTGAGGTGTTGCAGTTTAACTGCAGCATGGCATAGCCTTGGAGGAACTGACTGATTCTCACTCTCCAGCCATATTTCAAGAGCAAATAAACTAATAATAAATTCTCATATAAAAAATCCCCACACAGGATGTTTTTTGCATTAATTTCCTTTGCAATCGCATCAATTTCATTATCTGTCAAAGCAAGCCATAATAGCTATACAGACAAAAAAGCATTTAAGCAATGACTGTTAAGGTACATAAAAATAAAATCTGATAACAATCCTTTCTACCCCCCTTTAGAAAACTGTATGAAATACTAGTTTTTAACTGGGAAAAAACCAAAAACAAAACAAAGTCTCCTACAGTGCGATTACACTTAGATGTACAACACCATCTGCCCATTTCAAAATAGAAAAGCATCAGTTGTTTCATTATTTGTCACTTAGTGATAAAAAGTTAACAGTTATTCCTACACATGTAATAACAATTTACATCGTTTTAAGAGACTTGAAAAGAAGAGAAACTTGATGTTTTAAGTCTTACGGTTGCTTAGGTTGCTGCAAATTCTTTCCTGTGTATAAAACAGTTATCAGAAGACCAAAATCAATCATAAAGTTTCTCATCCAAAAGTCACTGAAGGGGGTAATCTGTTTGGTTTCAAAGATGGTACGGAAGTACACAGATGTCCAGGTACCTACATGCCAAAATTCAGCTTTTGGTTTGTTATTTATAAAATGACAACATGCTTGATTAACGGGTTTATTTTTTGTGAGCAATTTGTTGTAGCCATTCTGTCTCTTGACAAATGGATCATTTTGCACTCCCTGCATTACAGAGTAAAATGTAGCAGTTGACTTTATCCATGAGACTCATTCTTTCTTTGTGAAGCTTCTGTATCCTACAATCCTTTTAAGAATGTAATGCTGATAACTACTGAAGTAGTTCACATATGAGCAATAACAACAATGGTTAAGTAACAACTGCATTTTCATTCCACTGTGAGCTAAACACCATGCTTAACTCCTCTGCATCTATGGATACGAGCACAGAGCTGCTTTATTGACATAACCAACAAAAGTAACACTTGACAAAGACAATATAAATTAAGGGTAGGCACTACATATTCTCCAACTAACCTCAAATGAAATGTTATTAGTATTGAGCAGAACACTGAAAAGTTGCAATTCATGAAGACAGTAAATTGGAAGGCAAGGTGGCATGGCTGCGTTCTATAATACTTTGCACAAGTTCATTAAATTGAAGTTCAAGGAAATTAAACCAATTTGAAAAAAACAACTATGTCCCTATCTACAAAACAAAACAAGAGAGAGTTATATTTATGCCACTATCAGGAATTGCTCATTTCAAGAAGTGATAGAAGAAACAGATTTTTTAAATTGAATTGCTATATTGGGACAAAACTTCTCTATTGCCTGTGCATTCACTTTTTGTTGAAAAAGCAAATTTGAGCAGGTGAAATGAATCTCCAAGGAAAATGATGGAATATAAAGTGTGTTTACTTGATATCAACCACATGGTGCATTTTATCTCGCTTCAGTCTTCTAACAATAGGAAATGACTATAAACCTACAAGAAACTACTATGTCAACTTAAAGTACAGTAGCAATTGAAGTGTACATTATTAAAAGTATGATCTAACCACTTCAAAGCAGGTAGAACAATTGTTGGTTTCTAACCTAAGGTCAACTAAGAAAAGTCTGGTTCAGAAGCATTGGTTAAATGGTTAAATGACTCAATACCAAATGATTTTCTTCCTCTTCAGATAGGAAAAGGAGAGCTGTTACACAGCACAGACTCTGGCCACTGAACTACATTTAACTCCCTTGCAAGAAGTGATGGAAAGGAGGAAAACAGCAGGTTAGGTAGCAGTACACAGCTCTACAGACAACAGAGGACTCCAGCATCACAACAAGCCGCGTGCTGGCAGCCGGGGTGGTGGGGTCAGAGATACCAGAGGGAAGGTGTGTTCTTACATGCTCCAGCGAGGACTGCCTCAAGCTCAGGTCAGAGCAACCAAGACAGCTGTACAAGATGACAGGATAGCCTCTGACAGACTTTGAAAACTTTTCTGCCCTTTTATCTAACCAGCTTCTTGGACACAGACCTGGCAGCAGATAGCTGATAGTGCAACACTGCCATCCAAAGCATTACACAAACCACCGGATCCTCTTGCCTGTAGATTCTCAGGTGAGATACCCTCCAGTTGGACTGCTGCCTCTAGAAAACTAAGTAGATCTTACCATCTGGTTGGTGGTGATCCCACCTATAAAATTACAGCTTGGGTTTGAGAGCTATGTAGGGAATGCAAGTGTGGACATTACATGAAATCAATTCCATACTGAGGGTGAGATTCTTCTCTCTAATAGCTTAAGCTTTATCTGATATATTATGGCAAAGGTACCAGGCAGCTACACAAGAGACCTTTGAATCTTGTTAACAGTGCTTATGTTTCCTTCTAATACAAGCTTCCTCCATGCCTCTGTTCTCTACACCCCCTCCTAAGCATGACTGAACATAGAGTGTAGTTGCCAAAAGGCTCACAAGAGACACTTGTTTGCATCTCTCCAGGCTGTTGGGTGGCTGCATAGATCAACTGTTACATATTCTTCTCACTGAAGTGAATGGGCATTTTCTTAATTCCACCAGCAGTACCTTAGCTAAGCCTAAAAAGTAGTTCTGTATTTCTTCCCATTTAAAGGTGCTGCCTTGTGTTTCACTAAAGGTTCTCAAGCACCTAAAAAACCCAGTCCTGGGTAAGCATGGTGACCTCTGCACGAATGCTAATGTCTCTAAAATCTGATTGTAAGTCCAGAATACATATATGGTCTTGTCAATCACACAGCTGGGTAAGCACTTATGACATCAAGAATAGAATAAAATTCTGGTTTTGGTATTAGCAGTTTCTCCTTAACAAGATATTAGTTTAAATGTAGACTGCCTAGTGTTGGCAGAGATGAAATGCTCTTTATGAGAGGTTGATTAATAATCTGTAATTTGGCTCATATAATTTTGCCTATTAATATTTTTTACTCAATTCTGAAAAAAACAAACCCTTATGGCTATTCCTAAAGTACCAAATAGTAACATAGTTCAAAGCTTCTCTCTTCTATTTTCTTGCTTCCTCTCAAATATTTTTTACACCTAGTGTTACCAAGCATTTTTATAATGCAAACCAAGAACTTGGAACAAACAACTAGGAAAGTCAAAGACTCAAGATTCAGAAATTGTGTCTGACCAAATGCAAGAAATAGAGGAAGTCTGTTTATACCAGTGCACCATCCTAGAATGTGGTTAAATAGCAGGCTCCAATGAGCCAGTACAACTAGAGTTTGCAAACTAATGCTTTATGCAAATTGAAGAAGCACACAGGGAGCACAGAATTCTGCTGATTCCAATATAGAAAGCCTAAAATGTAATAGGCAATTTTTCAAAAACTATTTGGCTGTTAAATAACAGTCCTCAGAGGTTCTTTCCTCAGACTTCCTCAGTTTTTGTTTCTATCCCACGCCAAGAGTTGCCTACAGAGTCAGAAATCCAGCAGTGCTCATAGAAGCAGGGTGCCCAGATCACGTTGCTTCATCTTCACTCCAACCTCTACATACACTTTTTTTAAACAAGTTGTTTTTTTTAATCACCAATCAGTTTTACTTCTGATGCAAGGCTACCAAAAGCATCAATAATCTCAATTAATGCAAAAAATATTAAAGTTTAACCAATGGCTCCATGCTAACTGTTTAATTCACAGTAAAGAGCCTGTGAACACTTTTCTAGTGAGAACATTCAGAAGAATTGAATTATTACTAAGAGTCTAAGAGCTANAGCAGTTGACTTTATCCATGAGACTCATTCTTTCTTTGTGAAGCTTCTGTATCCTACAATCCTTTTAAGAATGTAATGCTGATAACTACTGAAGTAGTTCACATATGAGCAATAACAACAATGGTTAAGTAACAACTGCATTTTCATTCCACTGTGAGCTAAACACCATGCTTAACTCCTCTGCATCTATGGATACGAGCACAGAGCTGCTTTATTGACATAACCAACAAAAGTAACACTTGACAAAGACAATATAAATTAAGGGTAGGCACCACATATTCTCCAACTAACCTCAAATGAAATGTTATTAGTATTGAGCAGAACACTGAAAAGTTGCAATTCATGAAGACAGTAAATTGGAAGGCAAGGTGGCATGGCTGCGTTCTATAATACTTTGCACAAGTTCATTAAATTGAAGTTCAAGGAAATTAAACCAATTTGAAAAAAACAACTATGTCCCTATCTACAAAACAAAACAAGAGAGAGTTATATTTATGCCACTATCAGGAATTGCTCATTTCAAGAAGTGATAGAAGAAACAGATTTTTTAAATTGAATTGCTATATTGGGACAAAACTTCTCTATTGCCTGTGCATTCACTTTTTGTTGAAAAAGCAAATTTGAGCAGGTGAAATGAATCTCCAAGGAAAATGATGGAATATAAAGTGTGTTTACTTGATATCAACCACATGGTGCATTTTATCTCGCTTCAGTCTTCTAACAATAGGAAATGACTATAAACCTACAAGAAACTACTATGTCAACTTAAAGTACAGTAGCAATTGAAGTGTACATTATTAAAAGTATGATCTAACCACTTCAAAGCAGGTAGAACAATTGTTGGTTTCTAACCTAAGGTCAACTAAGAAAAGTCTGGTTCAGAAGCATTGGTTAAATGGTTAAATGACTCAATACCAAATGATTTTCTTCCTCTTCAGATAGGAAAAGGAGAGCTGTTACACAGCACAGACTCTGGCCACTGAACTACATTTAACTCCCTTGCAAGAAGTGATGGAAAGGAGGAAAACAGCAGGTTAGGTAGCAGTACACAGCTCTACAGACAACAGAGGACTCCAGCATCACAACAAGCCGCGTGCTGGCAGCCGGGGTGGTGGGGTCAGAGATACCAGAGGGAAGGTGTGTTCTTACATGCTCCAGCGAGGACTGCCTCAAGCTCAGGTCAGAGCAACCAAGACAGCTGTACAAGATGACAGGATAGCCTCTGACAGACTTTGAAAACTTTTCTGCCCTTTTATCTAACCAGCTTCTTGGACACAGACCTGGCAGCAGATAGCTGATAGTGCAACACTGCCATCCAAAGCATTACACAAACCACCGGATCCTCTTGCCTGTAGATTCTCAGGTGAGATACCCTCCAGTTGGACTGCTGCCTCTAGAAAACTAAGTAGATCTTACCATCTGGTTGGTGGTGATCCCACCTATAAAATTACAGCTTGGGTTTGAGAGCTATGTAGGGAATGCAAGTGTGGACATTACATGAAATCAATTCCATACTGAGGGTGAGATTCTTCTCTCTAATAGCTTAAGCTTTATCTGATATATTATGGCAAAGGTACCAGGCAGCTACACAAGAGACCTTTGAATCTTGTTAACAGTGCTTATGTTTCCTTCTAATACAAGCTTCCTCCATGCCTCTGTTCTCTACACCCCCTCCTAAGCATGACTGAACATAGAGTGTAGTTGCCAAAAGGCTCACAAGAGACACTTGTTTGCATCTCTCCAGGCTGTTGGGTGGCTGCATAGATCAACTGTTACATATTCTTCTCACTGAAGTGAATGGGCATTTTCTTAATTCCACCAGCAGTACCTTAGCTAAGCCTAAAAAGTAGTTCTGTATTTCTTCCCATTTAAAGGTGCTGCCTTGTGTTTCACTAAAGGTTCTCAAGCACCTAAAAAACCCAGTCCTGGGTAAGCATGGTGACCTCTGCACGAATGCTAATGTCTCTAAAATCTGATTGTAAGTCCAGAATACATATATGGTCTTGTCAATCACACAGCTGGGTAAGCACTTATGACATCAAGAATAGAATAAAATTCTGGTTTTGGTATTAGCAGTTTCTCCTTAACAAGATATTAGTTTAAATGTAGACTGCCTAGTGTTGGCAGAGATGAAATGCTCTTTATGAGAGGTTGATTAATAATCTGTAATTTGGCTCATATAATTTTGCCTATTAATATTTTTTACTCAATTCTGAAAAAAACAAACCCTTATGGCTATTCCTAAAGTACCAAATAGTAACATAGTTCAAAGCTTCTCTCTTCTATTTTCTTGCTTCCTCTCAAATATTTTTTACACCTAGTGTTACCAAGCATTTTTATAATGCAAACCAAGAACTTGGAACAAACAACTAGGAAAGTCAAAGACTCAAGATTCAGAAATTGTGTCTGACCAAATGCAAGAAATAGAGGAAGTCTGTTTATACCAGTGCACCATCCTAGAATGTGGTTAAATAGCAGGCTCCAATGAGCCAGTACAACTAGAGTTTGCAAACTAATGCTTTATGCAAATTGAAGAAGCACACAGGGAGCACAGAATTCTGCTGATTCCAATATAGAAAGCCTAAAATGTAATAGGCAATTTTTCAAAAACTATTTGGCTGTTAAATAACAGTCCTCAGAGGTTCTTTCCTCAGACTTCCTCAGTTTTTGTTTCTATCCCACGCCAAGAGTTGCCTACAGAGTCAGAAATCCAGCAGTGCTCATAGAAGCAGGGTGCCCAGATCACGTTGCTTCATCTTCACTCCAACCTCTACATACACTTTTTTTAAACAAGTTGTTTTTTTTAATCACCAATCAGTTTTACTTCTGATGCAAGGCTACCAAAAGCATCAATAATCTCAATTAATGCAAAAAATATTAAAGTTTAACCAATGGCTCCATGCTAACTGTTTAATTCACAGTAAAGAGCCTGTGAACACTTTTCTAGTGAGAACATTCAGAAGAATTGAATTATTACTAAGAGTCTAAGAGCTATAAGCAACTGGAGAAAAAAAAGTGAATCCCGTTAGTTCCCAAGTTTAAAGACAATGCTTTTGAAGTCAGAATTCTTACCCAACTCAACCTCCATCATCCCATGATATTTCCTAGAGACTGGCAGGAAGAAAATCATTCAATTATACAGAGCAAAAGGAGGGGTCTTTATTTTTCTATGATACCAAAATATATTTTATAATATATTACATATAATTATATAAACTATTATACAGTTATATACTATAAGACCCATTTTTCTTGTTTGCTTAAAGCCTACTACATGATCTACTATGCTCTGTGACTGAGTAGCCAGGCTGTCCGTAAGACATGCAAACCTAAAACTCCAAAACTTCAGGTCACTCATTAAATGTGCAAATTTTGTGACAGCAAACCTATCAATGCAACTGAGTTCTTTCAGGTTACATCTCTACACTCAATCTAGTGAGTAAGGCCCAGCTGCCACACTAATTAGTTTCAATAAATAGAAAGTGAAAAAGAGCAACATGGCTATTTGTTATTATAATAGAACATCCAGACTATTAATAGTATTAAAATACTGTTGAAGAAATCCCTTACAGTTTCATACACTTTTTTATACAAATTTATGCATTTGGGAATTTTGCCACTTCAGAACCACAGATTTCATCTCCTTCTCCCCTCCCTGAAGGAAATACTTGAAGATTGAAATGGCAGCTCATCAAATGCATTAGTAATAAGGTGAACTCCATGCACCAAGACAGTGACATGACATTTAGAGAAAACTTGTGTCAAGTGTCAGGCCTTGGAATGGCTAATGTCTGAAGTCTACAAGTTTGGGAACCAACAATATAACAACTTTTATCATCTCCAGGTTTCTTTATGTTCAGACAGTCCTATTAGTTACTTCCTCTTAAAGGAAAAGTTTGCAACCTGATCAAAATTTTTCTTCTCTCCAAAACAGCATCAAGCCAATTCTTCCCATAGGGGAAAGAACCCCAAAACCATAAAAAAAAAAAATTTAAAAAATCTCCTAATGTATACAAGCCCATTTCCTTTCATTCACCATAAAGACCAGCTTCACCTAACTCAGCTAGAAAAACAAAGTCTTGCATTCTGGAACTCAGGAAACCATCATAGACTTGATGTTTTCGAATAAGTGAAGCAAACAAGTTTTTCAAAACAAAATAACAAATGGGATTTTTTTGGAGAGACATCATTTGTTGGCAGTCTCTTAATCAATTCTACAACTCACCAGGGTAAATGCAACTTGCATTTTCCTTCTGTCTTTCATGAACCTATTTGAAATGGCAACACAGACTAAAAAATGGAAGTGGCTGCATAAGACACTTGGGGTTTTAGATTTGTATCACTTTTATTTTCAAATGCTGTTTTTTTTATTTAGAACACTTTTTTCTTTTAATGAGAACTTTTGCAGAGAATGTTTGCTGTTAAAATTTATGTCCTGCAGACTCAATTCTACAAAATAATAAAGGAAGTCATGAGCTGAAAAGCAAAAAAGTGCAGTTTGCACAGCCTGGATATAAACTGAAACACCTCTATATATATATCTGTATCTATATCTATATCTATATCTATATCTATATCTATATCTATATCTATATCTATATCTATATCTATATCTATATCTATATCTATATCTATATCTATATCTATATCTATATCTATATCTATATCTATATCTATATATACACAGACACAATGTTTAATTATTGCACCAAATTTTGAGTCCATATCAAAGGTTTCTATTACTCCTTCCAAATGCAGACCTCTGATTAGATCATTCTGCTCAGTCACTAAAGTAATATTACGACAGAACTTCAGTTCTCAGAAGGCTCCAGTCGTGTTTGCAGTGTCATGCAGGACAGGTTTCCATGTCACCTCAGACTGGAGTATTAACCCAGCACAAACTTCATGATGCACATCAAGTTCCACAGAAATGAAGGTGTCAAGTTTGAATTCCTAACTGTGATTAAGCTACCTGGTTTCTGGGAGAGCTTATTGGCAGACTGGGTTCTTTCTTCATTTTTTGATTCAAGCTGAACATGTACTCTTCTCGTCCTAGTTATAACATCCACAGGCTTGCCAGGAAGCAAGTACTTTGGGCTGCTGATAGGCTGAAACTTAAGTGCACCTTCATCATACACAAACTACCTGAAATTTACTGGGCCACACATTAATTTATGCTTGTGCCTGTCATCATACTGAGTCAAGAACACAGTGATCCGGGAGAGAACAGCTGTAACTACAAGCCCAGGAGCAGCACTGAGCCTCTCATTGCATGTCATTCCCATCACACACTCAGTCACTTCCTCTCCCAACAATCAATAACCTGACATTTAGCCCATTCTCAGAGTGCATTGGTACTGACATACTCATCCTGGCCCTTCTACTCTGGCCTGAAAAAGCATTGTCTTCTGTCCATCCTTGTTAAGGGCTTATATCTAGCTGTCATTTTGTCTCAGCTAATCCACATGAGGAATCACGTTTCTCAACATCCACCTTCGACTAGTGATCCTGTTACAAAGTCATCTCATTTACAGTGCATTTTTTCTTAATAAAAAGAAACATGGTTTGCATGAAAATCAAATTATTTACTCTTTAGTAGATGTTAACAGCAGTAATAAAAGTTACCTTTTTCTATTTTTCTATATATTTTTAAGATTTTTCGTGTCAATTTCAAATTCTGGCTAAAAAAATTAACCATACAATTAAGTTAGAAAAGTGTCTTTTCAGTTTACATGTACAGAGTTAAGTTTTTCCTCTTTCCCTGAAGCATTTTATATAGATCAGCTGCACAAGATCTAAATCTCTGTAAATATCATATTTGCTTATTCTTCAGGGAATAAGCAATTTGAACTGCCAGTGCTGTTTCAGTGATCAGAAAGTACCTGCAATTCCTCAGAAATGCACCTTGTAAGCAAAGTATTTTGTTACCCATGTTACTCAGCACTTCTAACCAGTAATTCATGTAGAAACCTTTTGTTGTAAATAAGAAAGACCTGTGATACTGACTTATTTTAGAACTTAAAACTTCATAGAATTGCAAGTTCTGTGCCAAACTCTTGCCTTTAACTGTGTTTGAATTTTGAAAACAAAACCAAGCTCTCTTTTAGTTCCAATCCACATGGAGAAATTGATCTTTCAGTTCTAATTTGGTAAGAGACCCACCCAAAAATATATACAGTATTTTTCAACTCTTTAGCCTAGAGTGATTATTCACCAGCTAGCTCAGGACAAATATTCAGTATGTCCAAGGGTCAGAAAAGTATATTGCAAACAGAATGGCATCTCCTTCCTACTTATGCATTTCTACAAGTCCCATGTGGAATAAAAACCAACCAAATTTCAGGACAACATACTGCTGCGTTATTTTCATCTTCTGTTCCTTAGCACTGCTTTCTGCCCAGATTTGGCAGCTGGCATAAAAGGTAGCAACACCTGTTTAAATCATGCAGATGAAAGAATCTGTTTTGTCCCTTGGGGATTTTGTATCTCTGTATTGTGACCCCAAAGCCACTTGAGCATAAATTATACGATTCATTTCAAGGAACAGGTGTGACCCTGTAGCCTTCTCTCTTCAGGGACTGCAGTGGACACAACGAGCACAAAAACTTGACAGAGCTTTAAGATTTACTTGGAGGTCCCTTGAAGTTTTAAAATAGGCCTTTGGATAGCTAACAGATGCATGCCTACATTTCGAAGGCAGAGTGAGATTCATGATTGACTATATTCTTGCAACACAGGAGAAATTAATGCAAATAACTATTTCCTATAAACCACAGCCTAAAATTCTGAAGAGTGTTTGGGTCCTTGCTATTATTTTGTGAATATCTTACTTAAAGCAGCAAAATATACTTCCTGGAGAGCCTTGCCTTGCTTGTAAGCAGAATGCCAATTTTTCAATTTGTCTGCAACACTTGTTACCAAAGAGTCAAGGTTTTAAAAGGTAGACCTGTAATACTAATGATGCAAATGCAAAGAAATATCTAAGTTAGTGCAATAATAAGCCTGATACTGAGGTTGTATTTTAAAAAGGTCTAATTGGGCCACTCAAAATTGGCAGAGGAAAGAGAATCGAAATGAAAATGCAGAAGTCAGTCACTTAAATGTATTTGGAGCAGCAATCTAGCATAGACAATATGCTTTAAAAGGCACTTCCAAGCAGTTTTAAAACAATTAGCAAATTACGTCTGGAAGAGGACATATAGAAGGATCCAAAACATATGTGAGTCACATGCTTTTCAACAATCCAAAATATAGTCAGTTTTTCTTTCAGAAAGGCTCCTAAAGAAATCTTTCTAGTAAAATTCTGAATGGCTTTGCTGTGTCTGAAATACCTGTACCTTTTGAAGGTGAAATATACATATAATAAGCATATCTAAACCAGCCTATTTTTTCAGGAAAAAAAAATTTTGACTAGTATTCTCTCACTGCTTCGTCTTAATTTGGGCAAATTAAATTTTTGCCTAGAGAGAACAGACAATTTTAGATATGAAATCTTACAACAGTTTACATGTTTAATAAATTCTACTATTCTATTCATACTCCATACAAGCTATAAAATATATTTCCCTGCATACACATAAGCTTAATCTGCATGAAGTCTGAGGTACTGTGCCCTTTTACTGGGGTCCTGTACTGAAGCTTCCAGTACTGAAATAATTATGTATGCAAGTTGCCAAACAGCTCTCAATGCCCCTTTCTGCCGGGCTCCAGATGTGAATAATGTGTTTCCACCCTGAGAGAAAAAGAAGTTTTAAATCTAGGATTAGCATCTACCACACAATGATAGCACATATTCCCAACTCTGAATACATAAATGTAACATGTAAAATATGTTGGCTGATTTTTTAAAGCTCCAATATTCATAAATGAAAGAAATTTCTCTTGGGACTGAGGGATCGTGTATAAATAGTGGCTGCAGTCCCACCATGTGTCTTGCATTTCTTCCATAGTAGTAAGGCTGCATTTTAAGAAATAGCTGAACAGCTGTTACAGTCACCCTATCTGGTTTCAAGATACTTTGCTCCATTTCTGTCATTAAAGTACCTATTTGTCTATTGAAAGCAACTTC
>VZTN01015999.1:99347-120414 GCA_013400515.1 Erpornis zantholeuca
AGCCAGAAGAGCCACACAAACCCTTCAGTAACAGCTCCTCCACACATACTGTTTTTACTTCTCACACTGCCTTCAGTGGAAAATTTTAATTAAAATATTTATCTTACTTAAATGAAATATAATAATTATTAAATATAATAGGCTACACATTCATGAGACAAGTGGTTGTACTATGCAGTTTTATAGCACTAAATTAAGAAGCCAGTAAATTACAGGAACTTTCAGCCAAGTCAAATGATCTGACTGTGCCTGATTAGTCAAGGACCTATGTTAAGAACAAAAGAAGAATGGTATCTGAATGTTAGACTTAAATTAGCAAGTTGCTGCTTTCTCTTGCATAGCAACAAAACACGACAGCATTACAAGGCAAATACCAGTCTGGGCATTATTAGCTCAGGAGAATCATTCCAGACCTCTAGTGCATGGGGTAATTCTGCATTTTAGAAGACACATAGGAACATATATGGCTGGAAAGCTAGAATAACTCTCAAGAACCTGTAATCATTTAGAGCTAAAGAGAGTTCACCATCTCCCACCAGAAAACCTTTTTCAAATACAACAGTTTCGATTTGATTACTAAATAAATTCTGATAGTGGACCACAGTATAACTCTCTATGCTATATATCAATTATACTGGTTCCCATTCACATACAAAATTTAAAATCACGGTTTTTTATAAGCCAGTATTTTGTCCAATAGATTTATTGTCACATACCAAGTCTGACATTTTGTAAAAGAAAAAATTTTACTGGTTCCAACCACCTAAAGGAATATGTATGAATGATCCTTTTACGATCTTATATATGATCTCCTGATATAATTTAATTTTTCAGCATTCATAATAGACTCAATAAAGTACAAATTCTACTGGCACAAAGATATGGGGGAAGAAATAGTAATTTAACTGTCAGATTAAGAAATATTCAGCATTGTCAGAAAGTAAAAGTATCTGTGATTAAAGCAAGCTTGACATCAGAAACTGAATGTCCACTGCAGGACTGTTGTGTACAGGCTATGCCAAACGAATTGGCTATAATGACTCATTCAAATTAGAGCAATATGAACACTACTCTGTTTGCTACTCATTAGTCAAGGCCAGATTAACAAGAATCTAGTATTTGAAAAGTTTCCACATTGCTATTAGACAGCTGGCACAAAGAATAAAAACATCTTTTATGAAATTTCAAGCACTGTTTAGTCAACTAAATCAAGTAAATGATTTGCAGCTCACATGCTCACTGTAATCCTGTAGTAACATCTGTATTGAGTCCAATTGAGCATCACTCCAACAGCAACCACCAACAAATTTTAAAATGTATATTATTAGTATAGCATATGCACATACAATATATGTACATAGAATGATGTCTGTATGCACTTTTCCTTCCAGGAAGTTATCTCGTAGTAGCTCTAGTAAAACTATATCCAAAACAGCTGCACCTATATAGTTAAACTCCATGAAGGGACACAACCTCACTCTAATTTAATTTTTATATTTTACTTTCACTTGATTCCTTGAAAATTGCCCTTTTCTGCACCTTATTTCCAAAGATCAAGACAACAGAAGGTCAAACAGCATACAACATTCAAAACCAAGGTATGTGACAAGATGCATAAAAAAGTAAAGAGAAAACATATTTATCTGCTTCCTTTTGATTTTAGTATTTAGTTTGCTTTCTTATTAACGCTGTGTTGTGGTTTAGCACATTGGAATAAGACCTGCTTTTGCATTAGGTTACCTACAACACTGATTTTACATCCTGATACTGGATGTCCACCTCATTCTGTCTACCTGTCCAGCCAAGCAACTGATACAAATGTCCCAGTTTCTAAATTATTAAGCATTTAATTAAAATAAATTAATTGTATTTTAAGAACTCAGAAAAAAGGCAAGAGATGCGTTCACATCAAATAGCATAACAGCAACTGGCACACGGTGCAGTACAAACTTGTGTTCCAATGTGGAGTCACAGTTGAAATCTTCTCTTGGCAGTCACCTGTTCTTTACAGATGTCTGCAGGTTCTCCCCCTACACTGGAAACACAATTCTACTGCTCTAACCAGTTGCTAGGAGGGCAAGGAACAGACCATGCTGAACTGAAGAAAATTATGCTGGTCCACTAAAACCCAGCAGCAGCAGCACACACTAATCCTATTATCAACATCTTGACAAAAATCAAATGAACAAGAGTACAATTATTTTAATTGTTTCCTTTTGCACATAAGAAATGTCAAAAGCTATTAGACAAAATCTATTTACAAAACATTTGCTGCATTTGTAAAATTTTGTGTTCACATAAAACATCAGAGGATACAGCGACTGCAGCCTTAGCCCTTGATAGGAGGCCTGATACAGCCTTTCAACCAGAATAACTTTCTGCTTATTAATATAATTCCGTGGGACAGCAGCTAGCTCATTTTAAACACTTTACTAGGCTGGGATTTTAGAAGACCATGCTATTTACTTGATTATCATGGAGGCATTTGACCTGCTTTCCCCATCTCTCCTCACTGACTCGCCCCAGCCTTGGGCAGCTCTTCCTGGAGCAGCTGCATTATTCACCCCAGCCTAACAGCGAGCCCAACACAGTGCTTACAGTGCTTTCTTGCCTTGTTTCTAAAGCCTAGCACAGGTATAAGGATTGCTTATAAAGAGATACAAAAATATTGGAAGTTAATAACCTTAGCATTCTACCCACGTCACATGTGATCTGCTCTTTTTAACAGAGTATTGCATGGTGTGAACATGCAAACTGGGAAGTATCCAAGTGCCCTTCTCAATGCGTTCAGTTCTGTCATGGAATTAAATTTAGGACCTCAAGTATGTGCTTAGGGCATGTAAATAAAGTAATTAACTAAAAAAATATTACAGTCACAATGGATGACAAGTACAGAAAAACACACAGAGTTAGTTAACTATTTAACATGCAGAAAAGGAAGCTGCAGACAAAGACAACATACTGTCACCTTGGTATGTGACATCCAAATTCAACTTGCTACCTCTGATACTCAAATAATTTGGGGCCTATTGATATACTATAAAGATATACTCTTTTTAGAAAACTGACCTACCCATTAAATACCACCACAGAATTTTCTGCTAGTGAGTATTTATGCCTGCTAGTGACTATTATGTGCCTATATGATATGCATGTCATTATGTCCATTTTTGTTTACTAAGGCTATTTTTTAGATCTTGCTGCAATTTTGAACTACAGTGTCAGAGGAAGAATAGAATATTTGCACATGTGGAAAACACAAGAAACAGGAGTTATTGTTTCTTTTCTTTTGTGTTACCAAAACCTGTTATTAGGTCTGTTTCACATATTAACTGGACAAGAGTAATCAGTCCCACAAACCACAAGCAATCATAAATGCCACTGAAGTCAAATAAAAAATTTTGCATCTGAAAAGTCTGCTTCTTGGCCAGCTCCTCTAATCACACATTGAACCTACTGAAGCATCAAATCTTCTTGGGCATCTTCTTCCACTGTGCCCGATGAATGTGCCACCCCCTTAAGACCTCACTCCAGAACAAAGTTGACCTGCAAGGTCTGACAGTGGCTCAAAAAAAAAAAAAAAAAACGACAAAAAAACAAAAAACCAACAAAAAAACCAACCAAACTCAAACGCTGTTATATTTGAGAATTTCTATTATTACTGACTTTCAAAAATAAAGAAGTCTATTGTGTACTGCGTGCTGTTAATACATTCTCTGGGACAGCAACACAAACAACTCATGCTGGTTGAACCCTCAGTGATCTGTTCACCACCTGTTACCAAATCCATTAACCAAATGTGCTGACAACCTCAGATACCATGCAGGGTATCAGTGCCAAATGGATATTCCTACAGCAACCCCCATGTTCGTCTGACTCAAACCCAAATATTAATATTTTTACTAAATATCCCTTGGCACTAGATGGTTAAAACCTGAAAAGTTGGGGAGGTATTTTCATTTGAACTGATAGAGAGACTCCAAAACCAAGATCAAATTTTAAGACCCAAGGAAAAAATCAGTATAGAGAAATAAATTCATGGGGAGCCAAGATAACTCTGCTCCAATTTCAAAGGAAACTTCATAGTATTGTGTTCCTTGTACAGCAGACCCTAGAGCATCTTTCAGCACTCATAGGTCTGCATTATACACTAGCAAAAAAATTAAACTACATGCCTATTTTTCAATGAGCATGCATTTTCAAAGACTATCATTATACCTGTTGCCTTGGTATAATTGAACAAATTAAGGTTTAGAAAATAGAGTGATCTCTTGATATTTATAAAGATCATTTAAGGAGATTACAGACATGTAATTTGGTGGTTACTTTTAACAATCTGCAATTATTAACAATTTTGCAGCCTGGAGCACATAAATGACTTTTTTCTTTCCACTCATTACTGATGGAGAACATTGTAGCTTCAAAGTTAAAATTCCTAACAATGAAAGTTTTACAGTAGTTTTAACAGTATTCTTCTAGTAGACAGGAAGGTGAGTAGTGCATATAAACTTAAAGGGAAATTGGAAAAGCCTTCAGTAAGGTTTGAGCTTATTTTGAATGAGTTGACTGATATGAACAATTTTGGGATTGGCTGAATAAAAATGATATTGCTTACTCATTACTTCACAGCCTGGGTAGACACATACAGACTTAAATAGAGCTGAAGATACTGTGGTTTCACTTTTGAGAAAAACTACTAAGCAGTAACCTGCAAAACTGGGAAATACATACAATTTAGTGGAATCAGGAAGTGTTAAGACACTTCAAAAATAGGGAACCGTTACAGAGTATTTCCCCAGGAAAATTTTTCTACATGGTAGCTTCTAACTACATGAAAAAGACAAGTGATTCCACGAAGATGCTTGAACTAATTCTAGATATTAATGCCTTCATTTACGCTGAAATTTTGGTCAGTTTGAAACATCAGTTAAGTGCTGTCAGAATTAAGGCTTGGAACATATTCAGACCTAGCAAACCATTACACACAAAGCTGAAAGAATTAGTACTTGGAAATTACGTTATCACTATTTTACCTTTACAACTAAAATTATTATAGTCAAAGAGTTGTGGTTGCTCTAAATTAGGACAAGAAAAGAGACAACGACAAGTGAGTAAGGTCACCATGAAGCTACTGAAATTTGTTGCCATATAAGAAACAAAAGATTATTATATCAAGATGCTACTTACAATCAATACTCAGTGTCTTTATAGCTATACAGAAAATATTGTCCTCCAGGGAAATCCAGACTGAAGCTATTAAACAACCTATTTCTTAGTTTTTAAGTATGAAATAACTTAAAAATACCTAAGATTCATCATAATATTAATTGGAAGAATGCAGATAAGCTACCAAAGTTATTTTTCATGAAGTCACCTACAACCAAAATATTTCTTACACAGCATATTCTTTCCTGCAAGTTCAAAGCAACTATTTTAAGTTCCTGTGCATGTATACAATATTCAGGGTAGAAAAGAATTCTCATCAGCCCCATCCAATTCCGTGGATACTTAAAGCTTATGACACATGAAGGTTGATGCATATCCTTTTGGTCCTTTATATGGGACATTCATATGGCTTTCAGTAACTAACCTTTGTAGCTACTCCTCATACTTCAGGTTATCTGATTTAAATACAGAATTTCAAGTGTACTATTTTTCCTTTTTCCAAAACATCCTCCTGGCATTTCTTCCTGTAGCACAGAAATACCTGAACGTCCTTTAAAAGCGAATTTGTGCTGTGTTTGAAGACTTGACAGCTGTTAAAAAAAGGAGAAATATTTCCAAGTCAGGGACACAAATCAACATGTAGATTTTTTTACACATGTTGTTTAAATCACTTTCTCAAAACAGAGGTCTGTACATATTACTTTAGAAAGAATTGTGCAATTCCAAAGGGAAGCAATAACTAGAGATGTTAAAAGAGAGCAAGGAAGAGTAAAGGATTTCATCTTAGGGTTACTGACTTTCATACTGCAGTTCATCTACTCTCACAGATATAAAATTATTGATTTCAAACAGTAGAAAATTGATGAGCCACTCTGTGTTGTTAGTAGCCTCTGTGTGACTACTTAAGATAGCCCTTTATGGTGACTACAGGTTTTTTATTCACAACACAGGATAAAGCTCAGTTCAAACCCTGCAGATCAGAGCTTGTTATGCAACACTTGATTAAGCAATATATTCAGCTTGAAGAAGCCGTATGCTCACAAAAGCTCCCTGCAGATCTCAAAGCAGCTGAACTTCTGTTGGTGTCTTGAGAAAAATCACACACCTGAAAAAACACAATGGGTCTGATTTCAGGCTTGAGGCTTCATGTGTTAAAATATGTTGTCCTCCCAAAGCCTTCTGGTTTTATACTTGTAACTCAGCTTTGGAATTGTGTTTAAGAAAAATAAAAGCAAATAGAAGACAGGCTTTCTCAGAATGTATAATAAAAGACCTTAAAAAATTTCTGGTGGAGAAATGAGATAGCAAACTCTTCCAAGAGGTTTACTCCACAGAAAATAGAACTAGACTGAAGGCTCCTTGAAGGCCTTCATTCAAAATCCTGCATTGAAAAAATAAAAGCTTTCATAGAAGAGGCATAAGACAACAAAGAAGGACACAAGTACACATTCCTCTACAGTGAGTTCCCAGGAAATTGTCACAACTATTTTTTACATGAACTTAATTTCCTCAAAAATACGTTCTACAATCAGTATCTTAAACCAATGCACCCTGCACTTCTAAAGCATTCATACAGCTAAAATTTTGCAAAAAACCTTTGAAATACATATAGAAAATGTTTAAATTATTTTCTTTTCAGAATTTCAAAATACTTGGTATATATGTAACTATTATTATACAGGCTAAATACTATCTCACTGCAGTTACTGGTGAGCATTCTGACAGCCTCTTGGCAACATGCACGTGGTGCAGCTTGCCTAGATACAGCACCAAGCCAGAATGAGAACCACACAGCTACAGAGTTGTGCCCTGATTAACCACAGCACACACAGGTTACTGATACCATGTAAGAGGTTTACTCCCAGCTCATCAGTTTCTTTGTTTTATTTGTGCCTCACTAGCATACAAGTATCAGGACATGATGAAATTACTCACTGATGACGTTTCATTTTCCCCTTTTCCATGGGATTCATTAGCTGTCTAATAGAAAGACACATTCTGCTGTGAAATTCTTCTGGTTGCTGTGAAAACCTCACTATATATATCTGCCAGCACTTAGCAACATGGATTAGGTAATAGGAAAAAATGAAAGAATTCTTAAAGTCTATCGAAAGGATAACACTTCCCTGTGTCTTTCCCAACAGCAGATCTTTCCTGCAGGTCTCCTTCCAAGAAAAGGTGTCCTGGGGTGATGTTATGAAGCTGCTTTATTCCTTAACCATCTGCTTAATGCCCAAGGATGTTGTACCTTTAGGATGGACCCGGGGGCTGGGGCCGGAGCCACAGGACCCAAGGGCAGGTCGGTGGAACAGCTCAGTCTGACGGGCTGGGGAAATGGTCTGGGCTGTGCTCTGGAGGGAGTGCACTGGGGACACTGCACTGCTCCTTTGGGGTTTTTTTCCTTTTGTTTGCTCCTACTAGCTGAGGAAAAGTTTTTTCCCTTTCCTCCCCCTGGTCTCCCTGCCCTCTTTCCCATCTCTCTGGTCCAGGGGGTCTGTGGGGTGGCCCTGTTGGGCCCACGGGGTGGCCCTGGGTGGTCCAAGCCCAAGAAACACCAAACTGTTTGCCTGCTGGGAGGAGGAGGATCAGTGCCAGAGGACCAGCAGGTTTTTCTTCCATCTGCCCTGATCCAGGCTGCTGTGTGGACTTCTCCTTCCCCTTCTGGAGACTGGGGGGACTGGTTGTCAGCCCGTGTGGTTTTTTCCTTCTCTGGGCCATTGTTGTGTTTTGAGGTATTTTTCTGTTCTACCCTTGTATTACTCTGTTGTAATAAACAGTTGGGTTTTTTTTTCCACTTTTCACCTGGTGTTGTCGATTTGTCCCATCCCATTGGCTGAGGAAAGGGGGAGGCCCTTACCCTTCAGAGGAGGTGCTCATTGTGGAGTGTTTCCTCCTAAAATTTTGTCTCCAAAACTGAGACAAAAGGTATCCTGGTAAGTCCCCCTTTCCCCACAGGAGGATGACAACTGTATTTTAAATTAGTAGCAACACTGTTGAACTGTGCTGAGAAGAGGTTGGAGATAAACATGTTTTCATATCTGCCTCATGACAATACTGGAGACGATTCATTACATCAAGGCTAACAAAGGCATAAATGGCAGGCCAAAGAAAGGGGTCAACCCGGGCAGGCCATCCCTGACTGCAAAGAAAGCCTCCAGCCCAGAAAGACCAAAGAGTCAAAGACCCACTTTGTTCCAAAAGAGATGATATTTTAACCTTCACTCTGTTTTTTCCTGCCAGGTGTCCCATCAGACACAGCCTCACAGCACATGAATCCAACCATGCACTTCACCAGGTACATTAAGCAACTGCAGAGCCACAGGCAGGTGACAACACAGACACAACTCTCTGGAAGGGACATGTAGCTTCTGCCTATCCCTTCCCTGTAGTCATTCTCCACTGATCTTCAGCCCCAACTTTCCATTGATTTGGAACTGCTTCTCCTGTTGCTGTTGTCAGAAACACATGCTTAACACAGTCACCATCCGGAGTCTGAAGAGGCAGAGTAGCTACTTGCCCACAGGAGATTTTAGCTCTCCCAAATAAATCATTTTTCAGGTAATTAAGGACTTGAGATCACCTAAATTATTTTTAGGTTAAGCAGGAACAGTGACTACATGCATTTCAAAACATACACAGCATACTTGGAAAGGAAGCAGAGAAGCTTACTTACATTTGTGGTATTTGCTGACAGTATCACAGAAGCAGAGGAGCAGGTCAGCCCAACAGCACAGATGAATTGGGAGTGAGAGGTAACTCCAGCAGATGCAACAGCATCACCAAGAGGGCACTGTCCCAGGGAGTTTGAACTGGGTGAGCTGAGTAGGATAGATAACAGCAGATTCCAACTACAGTCTAGTGATGACCAGGCAGCCAGGTCTGAGACCAACCCCAAGAGACAAACCAACAGCTCAGAAACAGAACTGGGCACAGGCATGACTTCCTCCACCTCTGGCAGAGCCAATCCTTGGCAGCTCCAAAGATGGACATGCTGCTGGCCAAGCCTGGGCCAATTAGAAATGGTGGTAATGCCTCTGTGATAACAGATTGAAGAAGAAAGAAAACAAAAAGTTGTTGCAGTTTTAATTGTGACAAGAGAAGAGTGAGAACCTGTGAGAGATACAGCTCTGCAGACACCAAGGTCAGTGCAGAAGGAGGGGGAGGAGGTGCTCCAGGCACTGGAGCTGGGATTCCCCTGCAGCTTGTGGTGCGGCCTGAGGTACCTGTCCCCTTGCAGCCCATGGGGACCCATGGGGATGCAGAGATCCACCCACAGCCCATGGGCATCCACGGGGGATGCAGAGATCCACCCACAGCCCAGAGGGATCCATGGGGNTGGGTGGATGCCTGGGAGGAGGCTGTGACCCCATGGGAGACCTGTGGAGAGAGGGGGCCCTTGCTCCCATGCTGGAGCAGCCTGTCCTTGGAGGACTGCACCCATGGAAAAAGTGACCCAAGCTGCTGCAGTTTTCGGAGGACTGATAGGATGCCCATGGGATGGACTGATATTGGAAAAGGAACTGTCTTCTCTGGGAGGAACCCCACACTGGAGGAGGGGAATGACTCTCTCTGAGCAGCAGCAGAAACATGTGATGAACTGACTATAACCCCCCCATTCCCTTCCTCCCTGTGCTGTCGTTGGGAGGAGGTAGAGCTGGGAAGGAGGGAGGGTTGGGGGAAAGGTGTTTTTTAAGGGTCTTATTTTACTTCTCATTATCCCACTCTTATTTTGGTAGCAATAAATTCAATTCATATCTCTAAGTTGAGTCTGTTTTGTCCATGACACTATTTGATGAGTGAACTCTCCTGGTCCTTAACCCATGAACCCTTTTTTAAATTTTCTCTCCCATGTCCAGTTGCAGAGCAAAGAGAGAGAGCAGCTTTGTGGGTGCCTAGCATCCGGCCTGGCTCACCCCACTGCACTCCTGTTAGTGCACTTTGGGACCATGACACAATTTCTGAAGTATTTACAGACAAATAAGGGACTAAGCATAGCATTGAACTCTGGGGAAAGGGGGAGGCCCTACCCTTCAGATATACTCAGTCTCAGCAACTCATCTATTGCATTGTAGTGTAAGGACCAAAAGGTACATCCCTTCTCCTTTTGTGACTCCAGCTTTGTATGTAGTGGACCCCCTTTGTTTCCATTTGTGTTAATCTTGGCTTTTCTTCTTTCTTTCCCACTTAGTGTATAGAGAATAAAACCTTGTAAAAAATCCAAAACAAAACAGCGAAAAGGAAAAAAAAAGATCCTTCAATACATGAACCTAAAATTCATTTTCACATTTGATTTTTATTTTAGAAAACAAGCACAGATTGCAGGCTAGGAAAGATTGTTCAAGAAATTAATTCACCTAAGCCACCTGGAACTGGTCAAGGCAATCAAAGCTTTTCTCATCCTTGCTGAATTTTTAAGCCATTTTTTTTGAACTGTCCCTCCTGTTGGTAAAGCCAAGGCATTTGGGTGCACCTGGCACTTTCCCAGGTGTGGAAAGGGGGCCACCAAGCTCTAGAGCCTTCCTTGTTCAGGTTTTCGCATTTGTCCCAGAAACCTTGGAGCTATCTTTCCAGGTATAGAGGTGGGGTGCCCCCTCTTGTTCTTCTGCCTGCTAGGGCTGGTCCCTGCCAGCTGTCAGGGGAGCAAAGACACCCCACAGTTTTTAAGATCCAGTGAAGAGGAGCAGCAAGGTCAAGCTGGGCTTATGCTCAAACCCCACTGGCCCCATGGAGGGAGCAGGAAGGGGGCAGAGCAGGGCTGTCACTGAGTCTGTTGCTGTAGCCTCACATCTATTATGTGTGGCTGAGCCAGGCAGGATAAGGCACAGCAGTCCCAAAAATGAGCATGCTACCCCTCTTCTCTGAGCTTCCACCCTTGTAGTCAAAAGCCCCAGTGCCCCCAAAATGGGAGAGAGATGGGGATGCTTCAAGGTAAGATAGAAAATAAACAAAAAGTCTCACTAAAAAACACAGCTTTAAGGACTCTCCCATTTTATCGTAGGCTAACCTTCTACCTGTGGTCTTTACTGACCTTTCCACTTATTCACAGTTCTTGCAGATGATAATTAAGTGTTTACTAGGAGCTTTATCAGAATGCTACACATGTAGACAGTGATGGCTTCATGCATACAAAGTGCACCAATACCACCAGAAGCTCATGAAGTGTTTTTGTATCAGCAACTGCATTGCATGGCATATTGGTGCTCTGCTGCAATTTAACTGCTTCCCATTATATTAAACACACAATATGGCAAAACCTCACCCCACACTTCCAACTGAAAATAAATGCTTTTCACACCTCATCTGTGGACTGTTTTCACTTGGTCCCACACTTGTCCCTCTCCCATTCCTTCTGTCTCTTTAAAATGTATGTAGCTCTCCATGGCTGTGGAGGTAGGGTGACAAAGCATAGGCTGAATTTTATTCAAGTTTTCTGAAAGCTTTCAGGTCACAAACTATGAATGTTTTTTAAGCAGTTAGTCTACCCACTGTGATATGAGCTATCAGATGCCAACAGTAGGACAGTTTGCAGAACTAATTATGTATGATAGCACCTGTAAGGAGTGCTGTAAGGAGATTTTTAAGAGCAAGGAAGTTTGAAGCATTTCTTGCTAACTCCTTTTGACAGCTGGTGTCTGTAGTGTGCTGTTTTTCTAATGTATGGGTTTCAAAATCTCACTAATTCAATCAAGGTAGGAAATTATCTCAGATCAAAGGTTCCATTTTGTTAGGTAGGTACAGTTTATCTAGTTCTTTATTTGCAATAATTACACAGATTTTAATAAGGATTAATTTGAAAACAGTTATTGAAGCTATACCTTATTTCTTTCTTCCTGCAAATAAATTACTAGTTTTCACCCATGAACACTCCTTGAAATTTTGAGTTTATCTAGGCTTTCAGTCCTCAACCATGTTGTCAGGCAAAGCAGATTATCCAAGAAAAATCAAATCCTTACTATCTTAGCAAAATTAAAGCTATAAAGGGTCTGTAAGCAGAGTTCTTTGAAAACAGCCAGCTGGACTAAGTTAAGTGGTGCAGCCCATGTGCTGGAAGGAAACAATGCCATCCTGAGGGACCTTGACAGGCTTGAGAGCTGGGCCCATGCAAACCCTAATAGGTTCCACAAGGCCATGTGCAAGGTCCTGCACTTGGCTCAGGCCAACCCCAAGCATGAGTATGGGCTGACTGTGCATGTGTTTTTGAAAAAAAGCTCAACATGACCCTGCCCTGTGCACTGGCAGCCCAGAAAGCCAACCACATCCTGGGCTGCACCAAAAGCAGTGTGGCCAGCAGGGGAATGGAGAGGATTCTGCACCTCTGCTCTGCTCTGATGAGACCCCACCACCAACTTTGTCGTGCCCAGCGTAAGACAGATGTGGATCTTCTGAAACGAGTCCAGAGGAGGGCCACAAAGATGATGAGGGGACTGGAACACCTCTCCTATGAGGAAAGGCTGAGAGAGTTGGGGCTGTTACACCTGGAGAAGAGAAGGTTCTGAGGAGACATTATAGCATCTTCCTTTACATAAATGGGCCTGCAAGAGAGCTGGAAAGGGCAGGTAGTGACAAGGGAGAATGGCCTTAAGCTGAATCTGGGTAGGTTTAGATTAGGCTTAGGTTTAGATACTAGGAAGAAATTCTTTTGTGAGGGTGGGAAGACACTGAAACAGATTGCCCAGAGAGGTTATGGACTCCTCATCCCTGGAGGTGTTTTGGGCCAGGCTGGATGGGCTCTGAAGTACCCAACCCAGCAAGATGGTATCCTTGCCCATGGCAGGGGCATTGTAGCTGGATGATCTGTGAGCTCCCTTCCAACCCAAACCATTCTATGATTCCCTGATTCTGTGAGATACAAAATGATTCATTTCTTCACTGCAGTTTGAACACACCATGGAAGGTTCAAACAAGTTTCAATACCCTGTTGTCTAAAACTTTCATCTAAACTGTTAATTCAATAAGTAGCTTGTCTTGTCCTTATTAATTTATACATGCATATTATTTGACACATGCTGATCTGCAGTAGATTAGTAAAGAGACATAACTGAGCTCAGCGTTCTCATTCCCTTGCATTAGAAATTGGTACATTAGAATAAGCAAAAAATAATAGAGTAGCCAAGTCATCATATTACAGAATTGAGTAGTCCTGAGACGTAGAGAAATGTGTGACATCTATGTCAATTAAAATGAAATGCAGTAGAGATGTAATATTACTGACAAATTTGCAATTCATATAGATTTGCATGAACAAGGGCAGGAGTAAACCCAGTTTTTCACCCAGTGAAAGCACAATGTATTACTTGCAAATTAGAGAGGTTTTATGTATGTTTTCAAATACAGCAGATCCATCAGGTCTGCTAGTAGCACCCATCAGACAAGTCCAAGATGCTGAATTTAATCTCTTTCACTTATGCTAGTCTGTCAGCATAATAATTAAGCCAAGGTCACTCACTCAGTACCTCACTGTTAGTTGTTAAGTATTTGTCCACTTTGGAAGTTTATGACACCTGGATTTATAGAAGATTTTATGTTAGGAAATATTCCACTACACTTTGATTGCAATATGCTTATTGTAATCATACTGTTTGCGTGATTGGCATAGTCTTTGCAGTTGATCTTCAGACTAAAATTTCCAAAATCGGGTTAACGTCTTTAGAATTTTAAAATTTAACAATTTAGTGAGGTGAAAGCATGTATGTGTTGAATAAGTAGACTTTTCTAGCTGTAAGAAAAGTCATAGACACAAATTTTCAGGATAGCCCCTTTAACTACCTTTAAGTCATTTCACATATTACTTTTGATATATGTGTCTGCCAGATAGCTGTTAAAGAATTCTACCATTAAAAAAAAATTTAAAAGGGATCAATGCACATCTTATACTCAGTAAGCTGAGATATTACAAATGGATATTACTTGCTACATATAGAATTGTTAAAAATCGACTTGCATTTATCTTCTTACTGACAAACAACTTCGAAATGTCATCAGCAGCTTAAGTTTGTTCTCCTTCTTCCATAGTTATCACAGTTATTACCTTTTTATGAGAAAAGGAAAAGTCACAAGAATCCAAAGCAAGATCATTTCCTTTTCTATCTTAGCCTCTTTTTTTTGTGGTTGTTACTATCTCAAAAGAATAGAAACTCACCTGTTTTTAATAATCACCCACCTACATCTTCTTGCCTATGCAGAGGATTTGCATGTTCAAAAGCCATCTCACTAAAACTGTGCATTGAGGTGCTTGGCCAGTCCTGGCCCAAGGGTCAAGTAATACTTTCTCTGCAAGTAGGAGTCAGCATCCATAATAAAGCAAATGGACATCCTGCTTTTCCAAAGCTGACCAGAGCTGTGAGAGAGAGGACTTGGGAGCAACAGCTGAATTGACCTGGGAAGTAGAGTGAGACTCCCAATGCCACTTTGGGATATATTTTATCTCATTGGGACTGTGGCAACTTGCTCTCTCCTTGTTCCTCATGATTAGCAGCAATCTTCAAAACGAGCCACTTTTCTTTTTTTTTTATTTTTCTTCCCAGCTAGTTTAGTTTGCTGATCTCAGTGCAGGGAGTCACAGCAACTTCAGCCAACCCAGCCTCACATATAAAAGGGAAATAGCACAGACACCTTCACTCATAGTTCATGACTAAAGCATGTTAAACTAGACAAATTAAGGAGAAATATAAACTAGGAAATGCTCTTGAGTACATAGCATCCTCACAGCCCATTACAGATTGATGTACCAGAAGGCTGACAGGGAGGGCTGGTTTGCAGGCATCTCTGTTAAAAACAGCTCTCTCCTACAGCAGCAAAAGGGGAAGCCTGCACTATAATTGCTCAATAGAGGGGCTGTAATGTCTTTCCACTTCTCTCAAATCCAGTTTTATCTAGGAATTTACCAGCTTTGGATAAGTCTATCCACAAGTGAAAACTGAGTCAACTTTGTTATTTCCATCACAGACCAAGTGTAAGTGACTCAGAGCTCAAAATCTACAGAAAAAGTAAGTGAAGAACAAGTGCTTTTGTAGGTTGTCTTAAGTGGTGCTTTACAATTACTCCAGTCTTCAAAGTAACTGAGCTTTGATTTTAATTTCTCTGCATCGAGAGGAGCTTTCTATAATACTAGGAACTGAGATCTTAAAAGTTGCTCAATACAGCTTCTCACTTCCTCATTTAAATGCATTAAGAATGAATTTTACTTCCCATTAATATTTTTTGCTGCCAGACTTCTGTTCCCATTCTTACAGAGCAAGGCAGCAGTCAAACCCCTTTCACTAATCATACAGGAAAAGCGGGATTCAGGGCTGCCAGTAGCATTTTTTCTTCAGAGTGACAGAATATAGGCAGTCCAGGTAGCAGTAAGCAAACACATATGACAGCACTATCAATCCCCTTTTCTTCTAAAAAAAAATGTTGCTAAAGCTCTAAATCTGTTAGCTATAGCTGTGACTATTACCAGCTGCAAGTATAGTACTGTGAAAGAAAATATTAACTGCATAATTTTAATGATTTATATTTTATAGGCACAGCACTGTGTAGAAAATGATTACAGATTTTGGTAGTCTCGGTGTATTCCTTGGGAAAGCAGTGAGAAGAATTTGATACCAGTGGTAATCTTTACTAGCTGAATCTTGAAGTACCTATTCTTAAAAAAAAAGTCTTAGGGTCCACTGCCTCTGAAATGAAAAATTAACTTGGGTAATATTTTATTAGACAAGAGAAATATTATTTAAAAATGCAAAAAGGCCTTTAATACTTTGGGTTCCCATTTTGGTAAATACTATTTGATTGCCTATCGAGAACTGAGCTATGAAAATCTGAATATTTTAGAGAATTTAGATCCTTTAATTACGGCCAGCGTCATATCTAGGCAAGCTCAAAAGTGTGGGTGCCTGAATATCTTCAATTTCTGTTGTGAAAATAGTAAATCTTGTGTAAATCGTGCTACTAGCGCCAAATATTTTCCCCCAAAGCTCTGTTCCAGTTGACACTAGGACTGAGACAAATCCTGTTTAAATCCTAATCTCTTTTCCAAGAGCCAGGGTAAGGCAGAGACAAAAGCACTGAAGAGCCAGGCAGTACATTCACCAGCTGGCAAAAGGGCACAACATATGTGTCATGCTTACAGAGAGAAAAGCAAGAGCTAAGTTCCTACCCAGGACTTGGTGATGAGGTACATGCTTCAATCAAGACATTGGAATGAGCATTTTCTTGTGCATAAGGAAATAAACTTCTTGTCTGCTTTCCCCTATCAGCTCAGTCTCTCCCTTTCCAGGTTTCAAATTCAAGGCGCTTTCTTTCCTTGTCAAAGCTTAATTATATCCCCTCAGTTGTTTATCACATTTGGTGAGCAGTGATCAGAAAGAGTAGCAGATATGAATAACAAATCCCTGGAATACAAAGGCAAACTGTTGAGTATCTTAAATTTTACAATAAAACAAATTTCGAATGAACCCACTCAGGGTTAACACTGGCAGTTTGCACCTTCTTTTCCCACTCTCAGCTGTATATCCTTTTAAATAGGGCATCTACTGAAATAGCTCAAGACTAAAGTTCCCATTGAAACCATAAGGGACTGAGGGAAGCTGGATACTGCACGTACTCCAGAAGATTATCTGACAAGATGGTTGCAATTTGTTCAACCCTTCAGACGCAACTTTTCCTGACAAACTGGAGAACAAATGCAGAAAAACAGATTACCACTGCTTGTTTCCCAGCATTGATGGGAACAATGATGAGCTGATCTATTGAAAACACACACTACGCTACTCTATTATCCTTTCCAAGTCACAACCACTGTTTCAAGTTGCTGATTTTTAGCCTCAAAACAAACACAAAACTGCAGAAAATTTGCAAAACCACAGACTTCAACTATGCACTCCTTCACTTATACAAAGATTTTTTTTTGTCTTGCCACCATGTCCATGGTAAAAGTGGGTTTGATTTGAACCCAGGAAAATCATCTTCAGTACAAATAATGTAAGCACAGTCAAGCAGATGTCTTCATTGTATGGATTAGGGCAATGGTGAAGATACCATCTAATTAAAGTGGTCAAGAAAATTACTTGATTTTTTGTTTCAGAATGATACTTAAAAGGAAATTTTCCTAAGACCAGCTGTGTTAAAACTATGTATCAGAACAATGTGAACATAGGGGCATTTGGTTCTTCACATTCACCAGAAATCCCCAATTATCTATTCAATGATTAGTTTATCTAAATAATTTCATCTTCAATGCAACAAACTATAAATCTTTTTCATAGTATGTAGCTAATCCCAGGAACATATTTTTAAGTAAATACTGATTACATTTCCTGATTAGCAAGGTGGGGAAAGGCTATGCATAATGACAATATGACCAAATCACTTGTAAGAATATTTTCAGTTTAGAAAGGAAGGTTGTTTGAGTAAGTGAAGAAAAGAGATCTAGTTACTTTATTTAATATTTACCAAATATCTCATTCGTTACTGCTTTTTCTAAAATAAATCATGTTTCTTTTATTACTATATCTTAAACTTAAGGATTTCAAATTTTGTTTTTATGTAGTATTCTAGAACTTGCAACATTAGGAATGGTCAAAATAAACTGATGGCTAAGAATGTATCAATCACTGCAAGGCTTAATGTGTTCTGAAGGCTGACCAAAAAAAAAACCCAAAAAATGGATACAGCAACCAGTTAACTAGGAAACAATCAAAACATTTGTTTGAAGGTACTTATTGATGTTATACCAATTTTTCATTATGAGTCAATAAAAGTATTTTCGGTTTCACAAAATTAACATAATTTTCTCACCTTCTGTTGACTTCTTCAAAGGTAGACTTGCTTGTCTTGTTCATTTTCTGTTGTTTAAATGGCTACTTTGATATTTTGATGTGTTTATGCTCGTAAGCAATTCTTACCAGCTACAAAGGCAGTTAGTATTTTAAAGTACCATAGAAATAAACATGTCAGAGAAAAATGTAGAATCACAGAAATGTAGACACTTCAAGGAACACAAATAATGGCCTGTGTTACTGAACCCTCATCTCTTTTCTAAAGGCTGCTAGCACCCTTCCAATTTTTACTGCATTACCTCCTAAGTACTTCTGGTTGAATGTAATTTTGCTTTTCATTTTCATTCCTCAATCCTACCATGGCACATCAAGTAGAAAAATGAGTTCTTATGTGTCTTTTCTCTCAGACTTGACAGCTCAATATGCAGGGTTAGCCTTAAGGTAATGTTATAATACAAGGGGGTTCCTCCTGCTGCCACCACCCTGCACAGCTCCAAACCCATTTAGCACTCCCCACCTGCACTCTCATTACTGCATTCTTTCCCTTCTCTGTCCTGTGTTTGGCAGTGCCAGAAGAAATTTTTATCCTTGTAACAGTGAAGCCTTTTGCAACACAACATGCTCACAACTGAAATCACTTGCTTCTCAGACAGGACCTGGAGTGTAAACACAAAAGCTGCAGATGGAGCCACAGCAGTCGCCTCCATTTCTCTCTGGGTTGAAACTTATCTTTTGCTTCCTCAAGTTTGTAGACAGACATTGAATTCAAAAACCTGTCTTTCTGATATTACTCTTTTAAAAACTTTTCAACCTCCTCTCAACTCAAATAAATTCGAATCTATGGCCATCTTTTCCCTCTGCTTTAGTTAGATTAGCCAGTTCCTCTCTCTGTTTCAAGGTGTAATGGTTCCTTGGGTCTTGATTCCATGTAACTATTTTTAAAATGTGCAAAATTGTTTCTATCCTTTGGTACAGTTATGTGTAAAGATATTTGCACTAAGGTAGAATAAAGGTTAAGTAAGAAGTTCCAGGTGTCTATTTAAGTTCTATCTTTCATAAGTCAACATTTAAAAGAAAGTGAGATTTATTTCATTATTTTTATTATTATTGCCAAAATTACAAACCCAAAGTTCAACTATTAAACCAATTATAATTTGAATTAATGGTGGTTAATCACCAGAAGTTGTAGCACTAACTTCCAACATCAAAGTGACTGTAGGGCAAGAAGAACTGAGTACACAGTCTTATTCTGTCTACCATGAGCCTTTATAAACATAATTTTCTTTAAGCAGTATGCAAGAAATGTGTTGAATTTGCCATTCTTAGAGCCTGGTCTTTGCCACAGACTACAGCCTGGACAAAACTTCACAATGTTATTGGAAAATCCCAGGGCGAGGGTATTACTTGGCTAATTCAATGTTCCTTCCATATAATCTTTAACATTCAATATCACAAAGTTCAAAGTCTCTAGTTCTGCTACAGAGCCATGTTTTGATTGACAAGGGATCAATCAGTGCTCCCTACTGTTTGAGCTCCCCTCCAGAAACCTGTGAACTAATGTGTGCCTCACCAAATTGGCACTCCCAGCTTCTGGAGCCTTCCAAGGCTGAGCTGCACTTCCTAGGAAAAATCCTATATCTTATGTCTTCATTGGCTTCATGAAACTTTGGTTCCCACCTGTGTTTTCATCATCAATATTCAAGAGCCACCTAGTGAACACAGGATGTCTCACCCTCAGCTCTTTTGCTACTGAAGATGACAACATACTCAGCTGGCTGGAGTGAGGGAGGGTCTGTCACGTGCAGACACGTATGTAGGGCATTCTCATCTGGAAAGTGTAATATCCAGCATTTAAATTTAAGCTTTCAGTTTGATTTCAGGCTGTGTCAAGTACAGGACAGAACTACAAAAAAAGTGACTGAGTGCTATCCATGTTGTTTTGAAATGGAAATATAATTTCAATGGAAAGTGTCAAGCAATATTTGTCTACAGCCACAGATACCTCAGCCACAGCTAAGTAGGTCTTGCCAGGGTCCTTGAAAATAGGCCATGTTGGCTCTAACAATCTGAAAGGGAAATCCAGATTAATATAAACCTTTTTATCACTCTGTCTTTCTTCACAGTGAGTATAAATTCAGAGTTGTTCAGCTTTTGTATTTATAGCACATAGGACTTTAACCACAAGAAGCAACTTCCATTTCTGCAAAGGTGTCTGAACTGTGATGCTTCTGTTATCTGAGCAAGAGTCCCTAACTTTGATAGCCTTTGTATCCTAAAATATCTTTAATGTGCTTCACCATTGATTAAAATATAAGTTATCGGTCTGACATGATAAAAAGATAAATGTGATAGACAACTGAGCATTTGGCCTAGAAATTCAGTTTAATATCATTTTAATGTTTTTGATGGTATTCACAGCTGCTCTTCTTTTTCACCTAAGGATATTAAGAACTCTGAGTCCTAAAACACACATTATGACAATGGCATGGCAAGTTATCTCTCAAAACCAGAACAGAGATTGTAAGTTCAGAATGCCCAGCTAAGATGAGATACTGAGGGATGGTCAAGGGCTTCATTTCCCAGTGCCCAAGTCTCCTGTAGGTTTTGAGAGCACCAGCCAGAAGTTCTGGGTCTTTTCCATGACACAACACAAAGCAATTTTCATCAGCTCTGTGACAGAAGTGTTTCACCCATGGCCGTGACTTAGGGAGTGTTTCTGGTGGACCCGCAGCTCATCCTGACATGACCTAGCATCTTTTTATTAATTAGAGGTCTGCTTTTCCTGCAGTACAATTAACACACAGGCTACCTTCTCGTGGATTTGTAGCAGTTTGCCCACCACTTTTCCCCTGTTTTTGGGTACCAGATTTTGATACATTTCTGACAACCAGCATGAGTATAGATAACAGGACATAACACCATCTGTTCAGAATTGATATTCTCTCTGCAAAATCAGTTTATGTTGTGCAGCTGATTCTTGTCATCTGTTATCTCAAAGCTTCTAATATTTCACTTCAGCTTTAGCTATGAGCACACTTATGAGATACATATTTGTGACTGAAGAAGCAGATAAACAGTTACGGACTGGCTGCAGTTCTACATCCAAGAAAAGATGCTTCCACCCATCTCAGCCAGCAGCT
>VZTN01015999.1:121745-148402 GCA_013400515.1 Erpornis zantholeuca
AAAATATCATCTAAAATGCCCTCCTGCATTGCTGTGTTTCATTGCCCCAGAACAGGAGTTCAGAAGATCATGATTTTCACTCTCCATTAGAAATTACTTGTCAACTTACCCTTATTAAATAGGTTAAATAATTTAAGAGTCGATGACCCATATTTATTTTGTGCTTCTCCCTTTCCTTCTGATTTTTAAACATTTTATGTTACAAGGACTCTAAACCCAGGACTGTGACTCAGTTTGGGCTTGAAGCCTTTGGGGAGGCTAAACTCAATAAAGATTTCCTAACCAGTCTAAGCAATGCTTTGGTGCAAAAAGGAACAGTAACCAGTCCAAGCATGTTCATTACTCAGGTAGGCTAATATAATACTTTTCTCTACCCATCTATATAGTATCAAACGAGGCAAATACCTGTGTCTTAGTGTAATGTTGAAAAAATGCATTGTATAGCAAGATAAAATTGTTGCATTTGGATAATCATGCTTAGGACAGAGTGTGACTGCTTGTCAGGAAAAGACAGACACCTTCAGCAGACCTTGGAGAACAAGATCCATATTTCCATAAACAACAAGGATTATTAATCCCAAATTCTTGTTATTTAGACTTTTGCCTATGATTCATGCTGCTTTTATTCTTACAGCATCAATCTTAGCTGGGTGGCAGAAGTGCTGCTGCTCCACAGGCCAACTTTCAGGGAATTGGTAAAAGCAAGCAAAAAGCATTTTCTCCCCTGACAGTGAGGATTTTCCTTGTTAGCTGGGTTCCCACTACAGTCCTTAGAGTGTCCCACAGGCTGTGTGCTATGAGCATGCCTCCTTGCCTCTCCCTAGATTTAGGCAGCAACATTGCAACAATTAGTTTCACTGTCATCATGCCTGGCTGGCATTGTCAGAGCACTTGGAGAATGAATTTCATACATCTCTGTATGGGTTTAGGCCATACCATCAAGACAGACAAGACAGATACCTGCAGCTTCATTGCTGCAGCAGCAGACTGCTGGGTTGGCATTTACCAATCAAAAGAAACATTGCCTGAAGAATTTTCTCTGTCCAAAGATAAAAGGAGTACAATACTTTCATGGTGAATTTGTCTGAGTGCATTCAGTTACTACTCTTTGGGC
The DNA here is from genome assembly GCA_013400515.1 of Erpornis zantholeuca. Classification (NCBI taxonomy): domain Eukaryota; kingdom Metazoa; phylum Chordata; class Aves; order Passeriformes; family Timaliidae; genus Erpornis; species Erpornis zantholeuca. The sequence continues at coordinate 122,860 of VZTN01015999.1, forward strand.
ATGAAATAAGAAGCTGTTGGTAGAGATCATATTCCCAAACAAAGTACCCTGTGGGAAGAGCCAGATGCTCAAAGGTAGTTAAGTAACGCATCTTTATTGTAGCTGTCACAACATTCCCAACCAGAATGTTGTGACAGCTCCCTACATGCTGAACTAGCTTCTGCAGCTATTTACCACATATTGGTCAAGCACGTGCAGCCCCTCTCCTACGATGTGAATATAAAAGGCATACCAGTGTACAAAAGTGGTGTTTGTTGCATGTGCAGTTGGGTCAACAAGAGACCCCCTCAGGTACTGAAGCTGCAGCTGTTGCAGGGATTAGGAAATCTTAAGCAAAGCATCAACTTCTGGAGCCAGTGTGAGCTCTTCTATTACTGTATTCCAAAGGCTTTTGAAAACCTTGGGGCTGGCATGACTCATACCAATGGCTTTTACACCAACGTTTAAACAAAGAAAGTTTACTTTTGTGTTAAGCATTTGTAAAAGTTTCATCACAACTGAGGACTATCTTTTGCTATTCTAGTACCAGGTCTCTGCTGGGTACTTCTAGCAGTCCCTCTGAAAATCCCATCAGTGAGAAAGAAACACAAGGCTCAGCAAGGATTTGGGGAAGCAAGCAGCTGTCACTCTGCCTCACTGTTGTAACTCAGGGCTTTGCTCCTCCAGTATTTTCATGTAAAACATACACTCACTCAGGTTCACAGCCTTTGAACCTCATCAATGAGGCCAAATGCTTGAGTCATTTAAAAGCTGGTGGAGAAAGGAGAAAAGCAGCCACCCCCTCCCAGCTGGAGCCTTCCTTAATTCACTTACATTTCATTTCAGCACACTACATTTTCAGGTAAGCCACACAGAGCAGAGGAGACATTTACCATGCCATCATTTTTTTATTTTTTTAGATCCCTTTGGAGGATCCCTTTAAGGCCCCTTAAGGCCTTTTGGTTGCTCAGTTAAATACCTCAAGATCACGTCAATTGTCATGAGTACCCATCTTCCAGCCCTCTGTTTTGCTAAGAGTCCTTGTATGATTGTTGGCTCTAGTACATCTGTGCCTGTCAAGCAGAAGAATGGCTGCTCATAGCAAGTAAAACCAATAAAACCAGAATGAGTGGCTCAGCTGTTGATGTGACTGCTGTCTAATGCCACAGCAACCTGACACACATTTTAAAGCTTTCATGGAGGCATAAAGAGGAATTCTCAAGCTTTGCACAGAACAAAGCTATCTTCATTTAGGTACATTTAAACACTTTTCTTACATGTGATCCCATGAAATATCTGATCTTGTGTTCTTGCTTGAGCTTTTTAAAGAAATCTCCAGGAGCAACCTGCATTAACACAGAAAGATAGACACAGAGAAGTTAGTTTTATAACCTGCCTTTCTTAATTCCCCTGTTTTCATCCTTTTCTAAGTATTACTCATGTATTTTTCCCTTTCATCTTCCTCTGTTAAGTTGGGAGATAGATGAAAAACACAAAGTCTAACAAAATAGGGATGTAGTCCAAAACCCAAGCCTTTCTCTGACCAATACCAAACACTAGGCCTCTTGGGATCCAGCTGTGTCCCAGCTTTCCTCAGTCAGTACAGATACACTGCCTATTCCTTCTCATCTGCCTCAGCTGCACTGACGGCAAAGTGTTTATAAATATTTTGCTGAGCTGCAATTGTTCTTATACATGTGACACATACCTTACTAAAGCTTGCTCACTGTCTTTGGGAAAATGGGTAAAATTAAAACCCTTGTCAAAATTGGAAAGCTCATCAGAACTGCTGTTTAAAATCTTCTGATCACAAAAGCATGTGGCGAATCTTGCCAAACCCTTACCTTCCCTGTGTTTTGACCTCACATTTAGAAAAACATTCCTAGATTTAGAAAGCCTGTCATATTGATGACACCAAAACTTAGCCCTTCTGTGTGTATACAGAGAGCAAGTTGTGCTGCATCAGGGGAACTTCATCCAAGTTGGTACAAGCTTATTCAGATGGTTTCAGCTGGCATACATTTATCTCCTTTATCTTATCCTATCCCTTCAGAAATTGTTCTTTGCCTTAAAAATAATACAATACTATTAAAACAAATCATGAGAGTATAATTTCTAAGCTGTGGCTCCTGAAGGCAGATGGCCTTTGGTTAGGGGAAAAAGAAAATTATTAGTCCAACCAAATGTTAATAACATTTGGATTAAACTAGGTAAAACTTTTAGTCCTGTGAATTCCAGAACTGAAACATCATATTTAAATTTTGTACTTCAGTACACAGTATTTCCATGACCTTTTCTTCAATCTGTAGCAATTCTCCAGATGACAGGTGCTTGCCCTAGACTAGCTTCTCCTATTATTTCTGTTCTATGCTTGCCACAATTAATTTACTATAACTTTGATATTTACTCCTCCCTCCACTTTCCCTCATGATTCATTCCCACCTTTGAGCTCAACCCTTACAGATTTGCCAGTGCAGATATGACCAAAAGGAGTGGGCCCAATGCTTCCCACATCACACTTGCTGCACGTGAAGAGCACAAAAAATGTGTACACAAGCTGTAAATCTCCATAGTCTACTGCTGAATATGTTACTGACAGCAGGTCCTTTCATAGCCAGCTCTGTTTAAGGTGACCTCAGCATCTAGACTGGAGAAATCTGTGTGTCCTTTAGCATAGACATGTTACCTAACTGTGTTTTTTCAGGGCATTTTTGCCCAGTTATTTGGTGTAAATTACTGTGTTCTTTCACATAGCAGACAGAAGTTGAGAAATTAACTTTTACTTCTAACCTTTACTTCATTCTTTGTGTATACGCCTTCAGGTCCTGTAGATATTTAAGTACAGTGTTTTTTCAAAGTATCCTCTTAAAATGACTTCTTTTTCTATTTATTTTATACTGTTCTTCTTAATATTAAATACTTTTCCATTGATAGCAGTCATATTTTATGAAAGAAAAAAAACGGCCTAAAATAAAGAGGTAATAATCTGCAAGTCTCTAGTTGATTACAATTGTTGTATCTTCTTTCTGAGGATTAATAACTCAGTGTAAATTTGTCCTGACTCAAAGTATGGGTGATTGAGGGTGAAGGAAGCAATGGAAAGTGCAGTGCTACCAGCCTGGCTAACAGGACTCCCAAGGGATGTTTACAAGTTTTGTTGCACCAGGCCTGCATTTTGTCAAATACATAAGCACAAAAATTACTTCCATCCAGCACTGATTAGCAATCGTATTCGTAATCAGTTTCATTACTCTTACTTGCTCTTTGTTACAGACAAAACTGTGTAATTTCAGTTTCTTCTGCAAAATCAGTCTCTAACTAGAAAGGACAATATCTGACAAAAAGAACTCTTGGTTAAAGCTGACTGCCCTCTTCACTCTTCAGGATTTTGTAATTAGCAGTTTACAAAAATGCAGTTGTGGAAGTAGAGCACTGCTTTTTCCTCTTTTCACAATTTTTCCTAATTACCATGAAACCTACACAAGTGATACTGTAGTTCTCAGTCATACTAGAACTTTTCTCTCTCAACACTCAGGAGCCTTTCCCCAGTGGGGCAGATTAATGCAGTTTTCCAGTACCTTTTGGAGTATTCCTATAGAAGAAAGCAATTCTTTTTGCATGTCTCTTTGTGATCAAAATTAAACCTGTCCAAGTTAGAATTCAGAATGACTTAATTTTTTAATTAAGACATTACACACAGGAGAGAGAGCTTTCCTTGGAAACTTGGTTCAGTTTGTTACTAGCCCCACAGGGTGTCTGAGATCTAATGAAGTGAAGGAGGTCCTAATTATATAGCCCAGTGACAAAATATCACTCTGTTCAGGGCAAAGCAGAGGGATGAAAAGGTCATCCTAACCTTTTCATCCCTCTGCTTTGTCCTGAATGGACCATTCCTGTATGAGTCTTAGATAACCTACAAAAAGGAGAGTTGAAGTCTGTATTGCTTCCAAGAGGGACCAAACTGGAGGAAAAGCAACAACCTTAAATGACCTTTTGTTGAGAAGGACAAAGGTTATCAAACCAAAAGGTGAGAGGTTATTTACTTTTAAGCTTGAAGCAAAACACATGTAACTGATTCAAATTATATTAAGCATCACATTGTCTCAACAGTTTACTTAAGACACTTTTGATCAGCATTTAACTGATCAAAGTACTATCTCAAGTATTTAGCTTTGCATTTTCAACATAAGTTATTTATCATTGCATTTACAACCTGAGGTATCTAATTAATTGAAGATTTTTTTGCTGTATGCAGCTAACATTTCTTTACAAGTCAAATAATTTTTGCTACCTAGGGGCATTGTTTCATATAGGGAATAGTTTTTATAACATATTTCATTAACCCTAAAGTACTGCATGCCTTTAAGCTTTGGTTGGAGGTAAGCTGCAATACAGGATCCAGCCCATTTCTAAGAGGGAAGAGTTAGGGAATTTAAGTACAGCTTGGTAAAGAAATAAAATACAGAAATGTTAATTCTTTTTGGTTCCTTTGATATACAATAGAATCATTTCTTCCATGTGTCATCTTTTCTAGAGGATAGAGTTGCATTGACAGAAATCAGTCCAGAAACACAATGAGTAGGGAGGTGTGCAAAGGCAGACAAAAAGTTTTATTTTTACTGTAGACCTTTCAGTGTAGTAAGTTGTGTGACAGCAAGTGACTTCATGCACTATTTAATTTGTGGAGTTCTTCAAAGGAAATAATTAATCCAAAAGCACATTTCTGTAGCTTGTCTTTTGGCTTTCTTTTGGTGCATGTACTATTTCAATTATTCCAACGCCAGTACATCATTAATTAATGGCAACATGGTTTTCAAATTGCAGGCTGAGGACAGTTACAAGAATATGTATAAGACATCCTCCTTCACTGAAACCATGCCTCAGGTATCATATTCAAGAAAGCAAAGGTTGCTTGCAAATTCAGACTTTAGATAACTGTTCATTAATTGCTGTCAGTGTGAGATACAGCAGAAGCTTTATTGGTTTTCTTGTAGCTTAAATTTTCTAATGAGTGTAATTAGGGAATATTTTTTACTAAGTTCTTCATTTATTAAATATACCTGTTCCTTAGAAATGCCAGAGAAGCTTGTTACATGGATAATAGTCTTAAAGTAATTAAAGTTGATAGTAGCCTATCAGAATTCATTTTCTAGTCAGATAGTATTTACTCTGGTCCTAAGGGCTTTCTAGTTCATTTCTGTGTAAGATTTTTGATCTGTGTTCTTATCATCTGGGAACATGTCTGAGCTGTCAGCTAAGAGCATCTCTCATCAAAAGACTCACCTCCTGTGGAAGCAGAACTGATTTTTTTTTTTTGCTGCTCATTCTGTTGCCCAGAAGAAAATATGATGTATGATGTAAAAGATCCACCTCTTCAAGCTTCAATAAACAATCTATGGCATGAGAATAATTCATGACTTAAATTTCCAGCTCTTGGTTTCCACCTCCATTTCTTGAGTTTGTTTCAGGAACTTAGCAGTTAAGAATTTGCAGGACAAAGACCTATCTCTGTCTAGATATTTCTTGATAGGGCCTGCCAGTGGAGAGACTTCATACGGCAAATATTTCTGGAGATAAATAATTTAAATCTAGGGCCTGTACATATACACAGAAAGAAGGAGAAATGGAGAGGAATGACCTGTATAACTAAACAAGTATCTCCCAACACAACATCAGGCCTGTGGCAGCAGCTTGCAGGGGGACAGATTGCAAGATACCAGCACCAGGAGTGCAAAATAGCTTTTCAGTAAAATTGCTGTCCCCTTCCCATGAGGCTGGTGCATTAGCAAGCTGTCCTGGGACACCCCTCCTCCCGGGCCAGCCAAGAGGTGTCAGCAGCCTTGTGCTCACAGCTGGGTGTTGGGCAGGGGATCTGTAGCCCTGTGAAAACCCATCTCCCCTAGAAGAAACCCCTGGCAGCTGCCCAAGGAATATGTTCTCCTGCGATCCCTCAGGCTAAAATTATGCTCGGAGCAGCTTGAGTACCAGGCAACAGGATCAACTGTGCCCAGGTCAGCTTCGGGAGCTTCAGCAGACCTGAGGAAACAATGTCTTTTTGATAAATGTTTCTAAGATTCCATTCCTGAGCGAATCTGTTGCACTCACTGGCCATGGAGATGGGCTTTCCCCATGGCAGAGACTGCAGTGCCTGCTCACAGGCTGGCAGAGCTGCAGCATCTGTGCCCCTGCTGCTCTGAAAAAGGCTTTGCACTGCCAAAGAAGATGAGAAGTGATGTCTCAGTACATAACTGAGCAGGGCTGGGGCCAAGAATTCTGTCTTCTCTTCTGAGGCCCTGAGAGAGCTCCAATCCTTGCTCATCTCCAGCATCACCAAGAACCTCCATTATGAGAAATTTCAATTAATTTTAGATGGGGCTGCCAGTGGTTTTCTAGTTACCTGACAGAGATGGAAACTTCACTGCCCTTCCAGCTTCCCTATAGCCTACTACACCTCAGGCTTGAAATCTACTTTTGAAAACCCTTGGCTTTTGCATGTATTTTTTCCATCAGCAATTTCTTGTTGCTGAAAAGAAGGTTTTCTTTCGAAAGACACGTCCAGCCTAATGGCATTTTTATTTCTCACTATTTGTGCCTACTCAGACACAAGGTCACTTTGCTCTCTTTAGTTTATTGCATGGATCTAGGGTTGCTTCCTGCAAGCTTCTACCAAGATAAAAATAAATCATGGTCCCTATTAGTTTGCATACTGACAATATCTCACAGCTATCTACTTGCCTGCCAGTCCAGAAATTCTTCCACTTAAAGCACCTCCAGCTTTCACCACAACAGTCATTCATTAAAAAAAAAACCCAAATCTGGATAAATCCCATAATTATGAGGAGCTTACCTCACAAGTTTCACGCACATGTGAATCACTAAAGAGGTCATGCTAGCTGGAAAATACCTGAAGAAAGTAATGTAACACAGGAAATTTACTGTGGCTTCCATGTCTCCCAAACCAAAAGGTCTCTTCAACACAGGTATTTTTCCTGACAGAAACCACCAAATTACTGAAATCCAAATCTAAACAATGCTACTGCAGGGCACAATTTAGGATAAGAGCAGATTTGGGAATCCCTACATAGATTTTACATATCTACTTCAGTACAAAACATTGAATGCATCACCTTTAACTCTTTCAATGATTTATGTGAAACTGAAAAAAACTGTTTCCATGAGTCTAACCATGGATTTAAAGTCTGCACTCAGTGATGTACGAACTCTACGAGACTTGAGTCAACAGAGATAAGTCAACAGACTTATCATGACAGACGACCACAGTCATGATAATAGTAATTCAGAGAAAAGGCCTGTTCAGCATCCAGCCTCTAATCGTGATCATAGGTGGATACCAAGAAAAGGACAAGAAAAGGGCAAAACCAAGGATCATAACTATTTCATATTTCATCTGCTTTGCTTATCAGTGAGCAAAGGTGGAAGGAAGCCACTTCAGCAGCTCCTTGCTGTGAACATTCCTGTAACTTCTACATAGTCCAAAGCTACTGAAGCGACTGTGTGTATATTTTTATACACTGCACTTGTTTCACTGGGAGGTTATGGGACATAAAGTCTCTGAGACATGTGATTCTGCTGCAAGAGATGAATATTTGGCTTCCACCTGGTGCAGAGTTTTCATCAAACTGCACTGCTTTCCTCACTTCCTTTACTTGTTGAGAAGCATGCAATTAATGAGACACCATTTATTCATTTCCCGCTCATGGCAGTAGCGTCTACTACATGTACTAATTGTACAAGTGAGCAGCCTTTGTATGTCACTTTGATTGCTTTTCACTCTTTAAGCCTGAATGCAAATTTTAGTTTTATCTGAATAGAGCAATTTTTTTCTTATTCAACTAGTGCATACCAGACTTAGAAATTCTTACACTTTATAAATTCCATCAAAACTTTTTTCAGCTTAGATTTTCCCTCCATTGATAAAATTCCTTTGCCAAATGTTTGTGGCAAAAGTAAATTTTAAAAAATTGCTTTCAAATGCTCCAGTCCAAACTTTAATATATTATGTTGCAAATGACAAAGATTTGCTATTGGCATTGGAAAATTACCCTTTGAAGAAAAGGTCTGATATGTTCCCCCTCATTTTTTTTTCTCTGTGTCCTTGCAAAGGAAAGTAAATGGAAAATAGGGACAGCTGATTGGAGCACAGTGCATTCAAAAATTAGGCATTGTACACAACATGTTTTATTTTAACCTTTTATATTGATGCATGTTCATGACGTGGTGTTTTTATGGTTTTTACTTTGTTCTAAAAGTAATCTTACTTATATATTTATAAAATTTAATATGTTTTGTCCAGTTTTAATGTCTTCGGAACTTGAAGACAGTAATTGCAATAATTTCAAGACTTCTTTAGCAGAACTGTACATTACATTCATAGTAATAATTGTAAAATATCTGAATCTTAGTCTGAGTTTTGAAACTACACTCACCCAGGGCTGTGGAGAGGAAAAAGAGTAGTTGTTCTACTACAAAAGAGTGTGTGATTACAGGTTGCTAAGGCTGACTTGAAAGCAACCAGGCCAAAATGTCAGAAAGAGTGGTGAACATGCATGAATTATTCCCTAGGCAATTCGCCTGTACCTCTTTTCTGCCAGTCTGAACGATTTCCTATTTCTTTAATCTAGAAATTGTCCTTTCTTGCAGTTGTTAGAGTGGTGTCTTTTGCTAATAAAAAGAACTCTGTATTTGTCAGTTAGAAAAGGGTTTGCTTGTTTAACCAAGTAACATTTTAAAACTGGAATTTTCTGGCAGCCAGCATTTCATTAACACATACACAAAAAGCACAGTAGTATAATAGGACAAAAATATGAAGAATTTAATTGGTATTTCTCTTCTGTCATTAGCAACTTTTTGGGGACCTACTTTCCTGTAAAACAGTATTATATTCTTATCAAGAGGTATGATATATTAAACTATGTTGCTATTAAAATTGTCAGACTAAAGACAAAGATCTATCATATAACATGTAATATTTAGCTGTAGAAAAACAGCAGAATAATTACTAACCTAGTTATGAGATGTACAAACAACTGTTCAACCCAGCTTATTAACTGGCATAGGGGATTGTTTAAAATGCTTCACATGGATAGTTTATTTCAGAAATAAAGACAGCACCAGAACTTGTGTAGCTTCTTCATTTCATTGTCTAGAGAGTATTATACTTGAATGTCAATTGCTGATGGTGGGTTTTTCCACTTAACTACATCAAGAAATAGTCAGGAGTTAATTAAATCATTGTTTTTTACTCAAGGACTACTGATACTTGAAGTCCTATAGGCATGAAGTTTCCAAGTCCCCACAGGATAAGATGATGTTTCCTTGCCTTCTGGAGACCTCTTGACTAGTTGCCCTCATCCGAAGGTTCAGAGAAGTGTTCACCTGGAAAAACATTGCTCCATATCCTGGCATTCAATGCACCGCTCACAGAGCTGGGTGAGAAGACTCCTCTGCCCTGTCATTCTTTTATTGTTTGAGATAGCAAGCAATCAAAACACTTTTCTTCAAACTCCTGTTTCCCCAGAAACAGTGAATGCCAGTGAGATGGACTCTGCTGGCTACGTTACCCCAGGTAATAGGACACCAGGCTAGATTAAGACTGTGTTTATTCTTGGACACAAGGGACTGAGTTCTTGATCACAACTTGGAAACATTAGAAAAGTGCCTCAAAGTACTTTTTTGCTCAGGGGTAACCTAAGTATATAGCCAGCATTAATCTCTAGCTATTATTTCCATTTGAGACACCCCTTAGCCATGGAAACAAATGGCCAACTCAACTGCAGTCTGTCTTCAGAGGGCTACTTTTAGCATGGGACCCCAGCTCCAGTTTTATAGCTCCCATTTGTCTGGGGTCATAGGTTTTCATTGCTATGGAAGGAAACAGATTTTCTAATGCTGCTTGGCATGTTTTAGTATGCCAAGGAAATACTCTTAAAAGTTTGTTAGAGACTGATTCCCCTTTCATAGAGAGGGATGCTTGGCATTCTGCTACAACTTCCCACATTTACCTTCTTTTAGGAAGACAGCTGACACTACTGCATTGTGACACTACAACATTGCTGTTATAATTAACAATTGGCAGGTTGTGTGGCATATTTCTTATCTTTCAGGAGATTCAGTTCTTTTGTCTACTAATTTTCACAGAAGCCAAACATACCAGTATAATGATGAGAAAATAAGACTTCACTTTAAAGATTTTTGCACAACAGATCTCATCGTCTTTGAATTTTCTTTTTTAGCCTTGGCTCCTCTCTGTTTCTCTTAAAATTTCACTTCTTAACTCTATGTTCTCATGGTCTGGGTAATTTTTCTCGTTTCCTTTTAAGTTACAGTTGTCTGACACCTAATGGCTTATTATCTCTCTGAAACCTTGCCCCCTTAATATATTTCTCATCCACCTGAGAGAAAGACTCCGAGCTTAGGGAAGTGCTGTTCAATTAGCCTCTGCCTGAGATAACAGGGGCCAAAGGTAGTGTGCATAACTTGTTTTGCAACGGCTTCCTACATGTCCACATCTTAAGCTGACCTACCTTGAACTCTTGTCAGCTCCAATCTGGTTATAAATCACTGTAAGAGGAGGATTTGATTGAAAACCTCTTCTTTCAATGGGCAACTGTATTATGTTAAGCTTCCCTGAATTCTGTTTAAATCTTCTAACTAGTAAAGATGAGTCAATTTTTTACAATAAAATTGAAGTCATGTTTTATTAATGGCATGCTTGGGATTGTTTCACTGTTCTTTCAGTTGATTATACTAGCTCTCTGGTTTCTAGGTATTCTATTTTAGGTGATTTTAATATATTCATAAATGTCAATGAATATCTTGGTACTTCTGTAACATTTAGCAACAGGTAGATCAGTTACATTTTTAGGCTAAAAAGCAAAAGTTTATTTATTTTTGACTGAAAAATGGCAGCTTTTAGGACACAGTACATAAATATTGGAACAGTTTTTAAGACATTTGAATTAACAATAAAAATCTTCAGTATTACTTAACATTATTAAAGATTTTGAACTAAAATAGAAGCTGGGCCCAGTTTATAAAAGGCATTAACTTGCATGTGGCTTTACTGTCTAAAATTGACATGGTCCCCAAAAAGATTTTCTCCTCCTTTCTGGTCATGCTATTTGCCACAGTTGGAAAACAGAAGGATTCGAGTATGTTTTTTCCATCCTTGCTTGTAGCACCTCCTTGCTGCTGAAGCACCATTATAATCTTTCATTATAGGCTGAAGTTAACATAATACAACAAGACTTTTCTGAAAGTTTAGTGGCTTTCTAAAGGGTCACCTTCTTATAGTCATTCCATGACTCTCTCAAGCGTGAGAAGTACAGAACATAAAGGCTATAATCTGAAGGTAATGCTGAAGAGGGAAAAGTACAGAATGGTCTTTTAAAGTACTATGGCTAGACTAGAATCACTGAACTTAAGGCAGGCTTTTATTCAGAAATGGGCTGATATGAAGATTCTTAACTAAAATTTTCCTATATTCTTGCTCTGAGAGAAAATTTCTGTTGCTTATTCTGTAGGAGTTTGAATATCAGTATTTCATTAGCTAGCTTTTGTAAGCAGGCACTGCCTTCAGATGTTAGCATAATTAAGCTAGTTCAGGGGGAAGCACAAATATGAAATTCAAATGGACTTAACAGTCCTCACCTATTAAACCTTCCTAAATGATGTGCTTTACCTCCTAAATGAGGCAAGGCATTACCTTAATGTGAAGAAGATAAGATACATTTAAAACGAGCTACCTATTTGCATTGAAATCAACATACCTATAATTTCTACTTTCCTGAAAGAAGGCATGGCTACAGGGAACACAATGAAAATTAATGCAATAAGAATCTGGTAATGCATTCAGAAGGAAAGATAAAAGAAGAATAATCCAGTGAAATTCTAGGTCTCTGGAGATGCAAGTTGTTTCTTCAAAGTGGGAGTAATACAGCAGCAAACCCAAAATGGTTTTTCTTAGGATTGCAAAGGAATCACATATCTACTGTTAGATGATGGCAATAAAGTATTTATATGTGCATAGCACTGAGAATTCAAGTTGGAAAAGACAAATTAATAGAGTAAAGATTTGGCAAGTTGAGACAACCTGAAGGGATATCCACTTGAGTAAAGCTGGGTAAACAGTTTTTACTCTGAAATTGAGCCAAAACTTATAGGGAAGTGGGAAAAAAAGTAGAATAAGACAGCTATGTTTTCAAGGCTGGGTTAGCAGCTGGCAAACATTTGCTTATTGAAGAGTAAAGGAGAGCTGACACAGCCGTGGAACCAACAGACCTGGTCAGTGAGTTCACCTAGGGGTTCTTCAGAAAGGAATCAGAAAAGCAACACAAGATTCTGAATAGGCACACAGGCTGTCTGATTTTATCAGTCTAATGTTCCAATTTTTTAAGAAGATGAATACATTGGGCAACCTCAAGGTGGAATGCTAATGGAAAAGCTCAGGAAAAAAATTAATAAGAGTTAATTCTTTATGAAACCCTTGTAATCCCCAAACTGCAGCTTCAAAAATTCAGCCCTTGTAGTCTTGTGACAATTTATGTGCATTGATTAGGATCTTGACTGGTGATTGCAATTAAAGGAGAGACAGAGCCCCAGAAATGTGATTTTCCATTCAGCTTTTTTAAAATATCCTTTCTGCTGCTTTTTTAAATTGATTGCAGTGCCTCCATTTGGCGTCTGTCTTCCAAATCAAAACATGCAGGAGTGAAGATTCAACACCATCTTTTCAAACAGGATAAATAGGTTTGCATTATGTCCCCAAATGACTCATAACTGCAATGGAAAAGTAGTGGCCTCCAGTTCCTTCTGTGTATTGCTGAGCGATGTGACTCTGAAAAAGGCAGTGACGCAGCTTGTTCAGAACAAGTAGCAAAGAATTTGATTTCTTCGCAGATGCAGGGAAGGCAAAGAAATGCTTAGTTGAATCTATTAAATTTTCCTAACTGGGACAAGGTATTCTTGTTTCCAGTGTCTAAGCAACAGAATATGATAAAAGTGTCTGAAAAGCGTGATGGAAAGAAGTCTTAATTTAATTCAAGTCACTGTGTTTATGTATTAAAGAAAAAGACAAGCTAGACTAGCAGCTGAAATTGAATATCAGGTTTCTGATTTGCAAACCATTAAGATTGGAAATCTAACACAGTTTTGGCTCTTGCATTTTGGAAATCTTAGTTGAACCTGTTCAGTTCTGCCATCACAGACCTTGAAGAGGCCATTGCTTAGAAGTGTGCAATTAAAAATTGTTCTGGAATGGAAAATGTGGATTTGTTTTATATTTAAGAAAAAATATCTTATAAAAGTTCAGACAAAATATAGGGAAAATCTAATGTATAAATGAAGCTAATTCAGTGATTTTGAAAGAAGCATAGAATATTTTTGAAATTATTTGAATAATTTTTTTTTAACCCAGTATTTTTTTGTATGTGAGATAGGAAGAAAACCCTAGAAATGTATTGCATTAGGTCTGTCAAATCTGTCAGCACAGAGAGATCATGCAAATCTTTCCTCAATGGTGATATAGATGGACTACTGCAGGGGATGTACTAGTATGGATTTAAGAAAAACCAAAACACACTAGGAATTCTAGGACAAAATTACTCTAATGTGGTATTCCAATTTAAAACTTCCTTTCTAATGGAAAACTACTCCTTTTAACTGGGCATGGGAAGAATGTTCAGCCTTTCACTAGCAAGGTTCTGATTGTCAGACTGAAGTTATGTATATTGGCTTAGAAAGCAAAGTATGCTTTATCTCCCTAGTCCTTTACTCTTGCTTTCAGCTGTGGGGAGGGCTCAGGAAAACTGGCTAAATTGGTTGTTTGTGTAATGGAACTAACAGTCTTCTAATTTGGGCAACAGAGCTGAGTCATGTCTCACATAACTGCTTAGCACTATTTCTCTCTTTGTTATTTACAACTCAGGAGAAAGAAGCCCACGTGATGTTGTTTCAAACGATGCTGATATTGAAGATCAGATACCTGATCAGTGGGGCCCCAGCAGTGGAAATATCTTTAGCTGGAAAATTAAACTAAGAGATTATACCTGTCACTGACACAGGCTCATAAAGATATTCTTGTTAAATCTCTCCACAGGAATAAGGAACTAATAAATTAGCTGGCTCCTTAAATGAAAACTGCTAAGTATCAAACCCAAGAATGAATCTCACCAGTAAATTCCGAATTGTTTTTGCCACTTCAACAAAATGCAAAGAACCTGAATATTTACTTATCTGTCCATTCCCAATTGTCTGTCAATTACAGAATGAAATTTTAATGCAAAAATGTTACTCTAAGGCTTGCTCAGCCTCAGGCAGGTTATTTGATGTGCCACTGCTCATGCAGCCACTGTATATTAAAGACAGGGTAAGGTATGTGGAGCAGGAGGAATGCAATATGCTGTCAGGTGATGCCCAGAAACACCTCCTAGTGTTTTATTTCAGAATAACAATGCAGTGAGATATCAATAGATCAGGGTAAACCTTTGCTTGTTGCAAAGTTTATCTAGAAGAGGCGTCTCAAATATGTTCTAGATTTGCAGAGCTGTACAAAAGCTCCCGAGGTTTTTAGAGTGCTCAAGCAGTTGGAAAGAAGCTATTTCAACTTATTACTTCTCTTTTCTTTCCATTTCTTCCCTGAATTCATAAATGCAAGGACAATTAAAAAAAAAAAAAAAAGAAAGAAGAAACAACATAATATGAAAGAGTTCTGAACATGATAGGTTCCTTTGAGGAAAGGAATGGGACAGTCAGGGAAGGACTGCATCTTGCCAGCAGGACAGTCTCCTGAGCTGCTGCATGTATGGGAAAAGACACACTGGGTTGGGTAAGTGTCGAGTTATCTGCTTTTAAAATCTTCCATGGTTCTCATTGTTGGTGTCAGTTTTAAGGAGAGTCTTGTGTTGTGTGAGGAGAAGAGAAATGATGAGAAGAGCTCTTGTGCTGCTCAGGATGAGCTAGAAATGAATCAGTATTGCAAATAAAGCAATTTTGGCTTAAAGGTGGAGGTAGCGGTGCTGCGTATGTCATTCAGGAGGCAGCAGATGGGAAGGGACTCTTGGCTATAAGCAGGCTCCTGACAGTATCCAGCAAGCCATGGCAAGGCTGCTATAGCTGCACTGCACTGCAGCACAGAGCTGGCTTCACTCCTGGCTTTGGGGACTGAAGCACTGCGGGAACTCATCGGTGCAGCAACTGCATATGCAGAATAACCTCTGTAGGAAAGAGCAAGCATCCCCGTGTGCTGCTGTTTGTTGCTTTCCAACTTATGCTAACATTTACACATCTCTAGCCCTTTACAGTACTGGCTGGTATTAAGAGCCTTACTAAAGGTCCTGCTGCAATCTTTTGAAGAGGAGGAAAAGTTAAAAAGTGAGACTAATATGAGATATCCTGCTGATGTGCTGAAGGTAAATGACTCGAGTAAGGGACTAGACTTCATTTTCTCCATAGAAATGTGCACATCCCCGAGAGCCCTGGTGGATAGCTGGGTGTCATGCTCTTGGTTCTGGAGGTTATCAGCCCATGAGTCACCTGCTCCCAATGGATATTATTATCCCCCCCTACCACTGAACCCAAGCATGTGAGCAAAATGATCCAAGTGCAGGGTGGGTATAGCTGTGCCTCAATTAGTGCAGGTATGCTGCACTGCACTGGGGCCATTACACAACGAAGGCCAGGAATGTGTAAGAAGATAGCCAACACCAAATTAGCTGAGTGCTCCTCTGAAGACCACTGCACACAGTGGAATGGAGTGCTAAATAAAACACTGAGATACTGGCTTGTCATGCACGCAAAGCATGTGGCCACAGAGACCAAAAGTCAGTCAGGTGTGCCTAAATCCCAGGACTCTGCTCAGAAATCCTGGATGCTCTTCTGACACATGGATTAGCAAACAAAAGGCATCAAAGGAGTCAAAAGTTCAAGTGTGTTTCCACATAGCTCTATATTGTGCTTGTCTGTACTTTTAATTGGTTTTGTTCATTACTGCAGCTTTTTTACAAAGAAATTATAAATTAGTAGTGAAGGGCATAGAAACTATTTTGATCCAAGATATCCTTTGATTCACTTGTATCCTACAGTGATTACTAGCTCCTTTGTTCTGCTTATTCTAATATGGATGAAAACACTCATATTTTGTTTTTATTCTGACTGGGACAGATTATCACAGCATTGTTAGAGAGAAAAATACTTTAAACAGCATGTGGCCTTTTAGTTTCACCACCACTATAGCAAAAGAAATGTCAGTAATTTATCTCATTTAAAACAATTAATCATTAAAAGTCATATACAGTGAACGGCCTTTCCTGCATGCATGATTTTGCACATAGATTTAGCTTCTTTCCTTAAAGAATACTTGGTAGTATTTTATGTATGAGACGTATTGACGCTTCACTCTCAAGACAATTAAAACATTTGAATAAAGAATTGTGACACAATATGCTGGTTTTTCTTCTCCAAGTTACTCTGTCTCCTTTGTTCTTTAGCCAACTGCAAATGCTGCAGATTGAGAAGAGTGGAGGGAGGGACTGAAGTTAACAAAAATTATAACTAGCATAGACATTGACAAGCAGAAATGGAAAATTATTTTAAGGATATTTTCATTAAAAATTTGAGTCAAGCCTGCTTGTATCCTGTAAAAAATACAGAGTTGTTGGCAACTCTTTCTTAGTTTCAATTCTGTCTGCTTGCTTGATCTGCAGATTTTTGTGTTACATTTCACATACTGAAGACTCTTTTTCAAATTTTCACATGTGCTTTTTTTTCTTGCTTACAGTACTTTAATACTTTTATAAGTACATTTAATAATTACAGATTTTTAAATAATAGATATTAAAAAGATATTAAAATGTCTATAATAAGCATTCTCATTTTATCCAATAAGCTCGGTATAAGTGCAGTTCATATTTCCACAGGCTTTTGTAAGCGATCAGGATTAATAGGAAATTCTGTATTGGTTTCTTCTGCTCATCTTCTTCTATATGAACACATTTTACTGCAGAATATTTCTGGCAGCTGGTGCTGTCTGTACTACTAGCACAAGTGAACTTGATCTTGCCCTTGGCTTTCTTAAATGAAGGCTATTCAGGCTTTTCTAAATCCAATCTAGTTGGCTTTGTTTGTAGAACAAGATGGACTTCAAGTTTCTTTATTTAAAAAAAGTTACCTATTTATCTTTATTCAACAATATGGGCATAAAGTGAAAGCAGATGGAGTTTATTTCAGGCACATCCAATATCCAGATTGTTTTCAATTGACAAAGGAGTTTTTTTGAAAGCCCAGAGAGGCCATGAACTGCCATAAAGGCTGCCTAGGCTCAGGGTACAAGTGGCCAAGCATCCATGACAGCAGTGCAAAGTCATAGCTTCCCAAGTCTTACTTCTTTTAACTGTCCCCACTTTGTTTAACAAGTGCTTCATTTTGTATGACCTGCAGCACTTTCTACGAAAAGTACAGATTATAGGCCTAGTTTAAGCTTTTAAGCTTTTAATTGCCAATAAACAACTCTTGGCTCATTTGACTTACTGCCACATTAGCAGACTTTGCTTTATTTCCAAGTTTCACTTGAGCTTACCACTGATTCACAACTGCTGTCAACAGGGTTGCTCTTGATGCAGTGGCTCCAGAGAAATAGCCTAGGGGGTTTACAAGCAAGGCTTCTGAAGAGCTGAATCAGGGTAATTATCCAAAAGGGTTATAGTGTTGCTGAGATCTGAAGACCTGATTGGGTTGAGGAGGGGACTTCTGTCCACAGGCAGCAGGTCCTTTTAAAATTTATCACAGGAGGTCACTAGAGAACCTGGTGACATCACTGAAATTCAGCACAGGCAAAAATTTTGTGTAACTGTTATATTAGCGAAAAATAGCCATGGAAATATACCAGTGTCCCTCAGGCCTGCAGTCAGGGAAAAGGTCAGAAAATGATTCATTTGCTCACCAGACCCAAGGGTGAGCCTCAGGTGATGATTTTACTCACAATAACAGAAGGACAATATTTTCTAATCTGTGTAATCAAGAATCTAATCCTTTCTCTTAGCTAGTAAAAAATACGAAGTTTTTTCACTGTAACCTTGCGTAAATGTATAAAACAGACTAAAATAAATCTGACAGGAAGTAAGCATTCTCTGTTTTTCCAAAACTACAAAATGCAAGCCCTAAGGGACTGAACACTCCAAACAAATTAGAGGGCTCAAAGTTTGGTCTGTCTATCCAGAAAGGGACAAGTATAATTTTGAAATAAAAGCTCATTAATAACTCTAATCTTCAGCTCAACCACTTATTTGTCACTTGGGCAAAATCTCTAAAAGTAAATGCTACTGTTTCTTCATAAGAAACATATCCTGCTCTTTTTTTTAAAACTTTTGCAAAATTAATTGTTAAAATATAATTTTTTAACTTTTACACCCCATTTATGTACTACCTAAAGCACTGTCCATTAGTACTAACCATGAACATGCTTGCTGTGTAGTTAGAAGCATGGCTAAAAACACTTTAAGGCTCTCCTCTGCTTAGGTATCAAGACCATGTTTGTGCATCTCATCTGATGTAGCTAAATGCTTTAAACACATTTAGGAAGGCTGTATTTTAGGATTCAGGTTCCACCTCTCAGATCTTTCTGGACAGTTGTGTGATCCCATATCTTTTTGTTTGGTTGATTCTTCATTAAACTCTTGGGATTCCTACTGGGTAAGGAGGGCAGAAAGGGTTACTGATGTAACTAGTGTAGTTGCAGGCAGAATTTTCTTCCAAAATCTGGGAGCAGAGGAGCAGATGTGTTGAGGAGGAATGTGTTCTTATGAACTTCACTGGATGACTAGCTTTAGTGTCTCCACCTTGTAGTGCCAGAAGCTATGTCTGGTGGCACACCTCCCTTCAGCTCCTAGCTCAAGCATGGTTTTAGTGTTGGAGCTCAGGTAACTTCCACCAACTCAACAGAAGCTTGAAACTAGTGAGACAGTGAGGAAGGATTTCCCAGATACTAGCCTTATGAGCCACATATTTATTTCTTCTGAAGAGTCCAACCTAAAATACACCTTCAGCACCTTACACTGTGTTAGAGTGAATGAAGATGAAGAAGGACATCATTTAGAGCCTGGGTTTTGTTGTTTTGTTTTTTTTCTTTAACTGGAAGAAACATCTGATGCTCAAGGAAAGAAAAACACTAGTCAGGACTGACTACTTTTTATCATTTTAGGGAGTATTTAGGGAGTATTCATATACATATCCTTCTTACATTAAATTATGAGACCAGCTGTCCTCTTTCTAAAATCCAGTTTGCCTCATTATGTGAGCAGCACCTACCTTACTTCCCCAGGTAGATGCTATTCATATACCTGTCAGCAAGGTCTCCCTTGGGCCTTCAGCTTGTCTCTTTCTCTCCATCATCCCCTGTGGCTTTGCAGCATAAAGGGATCCCTGGAGAGGCATGGAGAGCAGCTCACCAGATCCCTAAAACACATCCTTGTTTTTACCACCCAGTTGAAAAATGTGGTCACGAAATGGAACACCTATGCCAGTTAACCTTCAGGCAGCCTCTGCTCTGAAAAAATCCAAAGATATCCCTCCTCCTCCTCCCTGCTCTGAATAGGCAGAACACAGATAAAGAGTGGTGGACTGCTCCTTACAGATCTGTCCCTGCCCTTCACCAGCCTGCTTCATCAGAGCTGTAAAGTTGATCTTTGGAGTGATTTCATACAGGGGGTCCAGGGAGAGAGAGAGATGTATTCCTAACCTGCAGGCAGTAAGTAACCTCCTCTTTTGCCAACTTCACCAGTTTGTATTACATAGTTATGGTAAAAGTCCTAAAGAATACCTGGAAATCTACCTGTCTCTCTGGCAAGTGGTATTTCATCAATCAGCAGAGATGGCTCTGCTGCTCCAAGTGTTCTTGGGAAGTACAGCCATGCATGAGCCATTAGCAAGCATTCTGCAGCCTTAAGTGTTTACAGTAGTGAACTCTGAAATCAAGATCATAATAATTACCATGCCTTTTAAAAGAGCTATATTTTCTGTATTGTCATGATCATTTCAGCATAGAAATCCTAAGTTTGGTTAGCCATTACCTGAATTTCCCACTAATTTTCACTGTATTTATCCAGCCCCCAGGTTTCAAGCTGAGATTTTTTCTGAGGCTTAAGTAATACCTGCCCTAAGAAGCTGGGGTTGGAGACTTGGTCTACTGAACATGAGCAGAAGTGTTGTAGTATTACCCAAGATACTTTTACTTTCCTTATGCATTTCAGTAGCAGAAAGAAATCACTGAGAGCAAAATTTTTTTTTCCTGTGGCAAAAGTGACAGCAACATCAACTTACTCTTTAAGCCAGTGAGTCAGATGGGTGCACCCTTGGAAATCCCTACAGAATCTTCTTACCATTTCCTTCTAAGTAGTCTTTTTTTTTTTTTTTTAATAGTTACTTTTTAATGAGAAACAGTGTGTAGCATTGTTAAGCTTGATTAGGCAAATTTAATTGGCTA
The DNA here is from genome assembly GCA_013400515.1 of Erpornis zantholeuca. NCBI lineage: Eukaryota > Metazoa > Chordata > Aves > Passeriformes > Timaliidae > Erpornis > Erpornis zantholeuca. The sequence goes on from VZTN01015999.1 coordinate 143,333, forward strand.
TAGTTAATGTATTTGTGCAAAAGAAGTACTCAGCTTAAGCCTGGTCCTTAATCTTTCCGTAATTTAGAATAATTTAAATAACCACAAAGTCTTTAACTTGTAATGGAATGTATTTCAAGTAACTTCCTCTATTGTCTCTTGAACTGTCCCTTAAATATTGCATACTTCCATTTCTGATGTTGGTGCTCCTCAGTTTCCATGTCTCAGATAGACAGAGCCCTTTCCCTTTCCTGTACCTTGATGGTTTGGGCTCCTCTGCACTTCTATATACTCTGGTATGAAGAACACATTTTATGACTATTTGGCATTCTCTAGTTTAGAGTTTTATCATTCTGGATTACAGACACCAGACATAATTACTTTCTCAGCACACCAGCAGTGCTTGCCCTGATGTTTATCTCCTTCATCTTCTTGTTCATTAAGCTGCTGCATTCTCAGAGCTCCTTCCACCATAGGGGTCTGCAAGAACATGGAAATCAGAACAATTGAACCTTATACCATAGAGCTACATCAGTATAACAGATTTGCTTGAGGAGTATTTCTAATTATCACTTTCCGTCCAGGAACTTATATTCCTTTTTCCTAAATTCGCTCTGCTTCGTTTTGAGTTTGGCAATGCTCAGCAGAGAGGTGGCAATACAGCAGGACACTCGACATTTAAATAGTCATCTACGAGAAACTGCAAAAGAGCAATCCTCCTTAAAAGCAATTGTTTGCTTGATTGTTGTTTCATACTTCCATCCAACTGTTATGACACACCTCAACACATATCTGCTCTGGTTACTCAATTCTGGTTATTATCTCCTCTCAACAAAAAAACATTCTTGTTCTGTTCATGGTTCTCCTGTTTTTATCTTATAGACTTGTGTTAATTTTCACGTAATGGGTAAAGGTGTCGAAATGCCTTCTGATGCCTGTGATTTAATTTTCTATTGTACTTTATCAAATGAACACTTCAATCAGTAAACCTAAACCCGGTATTATTTCAAGCATGTGGTGTGGATGCTAAAGAACAAGCAGCTGACAAAAATGTATCTCTGCTTCAACATATTCTATATAGTTCATCCCTAATTGCAGCCTAATTGAAACCAAATTGAAACAAAATTTAAGCAGAATTTTGTTTCACTGCTCTTTGAATGCTATGTTCATGCCTGTTGGATTTCAGAGTACATCTCTAGTACTTGAAACTAAACAAGCCAAAGCTGACTATTGCAAGGGGCTGAAGGTTTCAGTTTTCTAGATGTGTCCTCCTGCCTTCAAAACTGAGCACCAGCCTGACATTGCCAAAGGGCAAAAGTCCTCTAAATTTCCACTCTTACAAATAACACAGTTTTAAAACCAACCATGTTTGGTATTTTTTTCCTTTCTTTCAAAATTAAATAAGGAATGAGCAGGACAAATGCACCTTTACTGATCAGAGTGACAACCAGGTTATTACATGATCTACCATTACCAATGTGTCTTCTGTGATCCCATCATTTTCAACCTGCTTCCCGTAAAAGATGGAGAAATATTTGTTCTACACCATGTTCATCATAAAAAAACCCTCCAGGCATCAAACACAGCTTATGCTATCATAGACACAGTACAGAAAACATCCAATTCTCCTTTCTCATTTCTATTCTCTCTTGTGGTATACTTTTAAATGTACCTGTGCATTAGAGACATATAATCCTATTATTTCTGCAAGGTTTCATTAGTATATGAAATAAAATGCTCAGGTATTATGCTGGTCATCCTTATCCTTGTGTAAATGAACAACCTTTTGAAGAAACAGTGCATAAGTTTCTCTAAATGAGGTTGAAGAAGTCTCCTAACTGCAATAAACAGTGTCATTATTGCTTCATTCTCTACAAAGAACACCTTTGGCAACTTTTAGAACTGTCTATAATAACCTTTGCTACAGCCAAGATTTCCTCTCTTTGTGCCATAATAGACCAAGACTACCAGCTTGCATTAGACCCTATCACACAAGGACAAGACCTTCTTTTGTGCTGTGAATTTCTTCCATTTTTGCTATATCAATTTTTTGCAAAATATTCCACTTTTGGTTTCTATTTAGGTGCCCCCAAGCTTTGCCTTAGTGCATTTTATCACCATACTCTTAGTAGTTTTGCCTATCTTATTCAATATACATATTTACTAAAGGTCCCATGACAGATCTTTGCTAAACTCCCTCTGAAATTTCTAACATTGTCCATTTTTTCTCATTGTAAGGATTACTTATTTAATATTTCTTCTACAAATTTCTATCTTTGTCTGCTCTGCATCATTTTGATTTCTTTGATTTGTGTTCTTGCACTCTGGCAACTGCCCTGTGCTTGCAATAACCCATATTCACTCCTTTGCTGCTGCAGCACAAAAATGGCCTGAAAAAACTTACTTTCAAATGTTCAGCTTCACCACCTAATTTCTTATGCATCTTGGAAAGACAGTGAGGATTTTTGTAAGATTTGGGGGGTTTTTATCTTTACTATTTCTTTAGAAATGATTGAAGACTTTTTTTTCATAACACTCAAATTTATAATAGAAGTTCTCTCGAAAACAAGATTTGTATATTATATTCCTTTCATTCAACTTCACAAAATAAGTGCTTCATTAAGGGTCTTTGATGCCTGTGAAGAAAAACCCCTATGCAACTCAGAAACATCAAGGTGCTATAAAAAAGCAAATCCTCCGAGCAAGGATTATGTTTCCGAAGAGGAATAAACATCCAATGATTCCTTTTCAAACAGACCAAGAAACTGTTTTGTGTCCATTTTAGAGAGTTAATAGGAACTCAGTAAATAAATTTAAAACTTCTGATGTGGATCACTGTTTCAGTCTTTTAAGTAAAGTATTCAAAGGAAAAACATTTTTATATTGCTGTTGGGGTCACTGCATGGCTGTTGCTCGAAACCTTAATGCTTTCCATAGTCTAAGGCTATATGGACACTACTGCCAGGCTACTCTTCCATTTGCCTTCTTCTTCATGTCTCTAGTTATGCACTACATTACAAACCAGTTTAAATCATGAAGCTCCTGATTTTAAACAACTATTTATTCTGTCAATCCATTAAATTTCACACCTTGTCAAAGCAAGTGATGCTCAGTCAATCAAATTATGTAAGTGTATATGTCAGTGTACAGTTTCAAATTCTTCATTTTCTTAAAAGTCTGATACAAGCTGTTTTTCTGGTATCAAATATTTTGTTATTGTCAAGCATTTTCCCCTTAAGTTTCCTGTTTAATCCCAACATACAGCATGAGTTAACTTTCCTATTTCCACTAACTGTGGTAAAGTTTTGTGTACAACTGGTTCTCATTGTAACATCAGTTCCAGATATATCTCAGACAAATAGACCTCACCCACATGATGTAGACACTTGTTAAGCAAAACCATATCCTGAACAAGTTAACTATTGAAGTGTCACACACAAATCAAATGAGTCAGTCCCACTGAAGATCTGTCACAAGTTTATCAGGATACCACAAATGCAGATACCATTTTAGAGCCTCATGCTGTGATTTGTAATCTCCTTTCCAAAGTTTCTGTACCTGTCTCTTTGTAGCCTCCAATTATTGGAAATAGCCTGCCTTTGAGCAACAAGTTCCTTGTTCTAGACAGGAACATGTGTCTGTTTGAACTCATTCAATAGAAGTGGGTTTTCCATAAATCTATCAGAATTATATATTCAGCATTTTATATGAAGGATGAACGTGGAGCCATGTGCATCCAACAGAAAGCACAAAACAAAAAAAGAAGTCTTACGCTTTACTGGTAGACCCATCTCAATTTTTACTGGATTTCCAAACACTATATGGTGGAACTGACTAAGTGGCCCTCATCTGGTCATCCTGCCAGCTGTTCTGTAACTCCTTCATCTCAGGGTCATGGCAGGCTGAGGTCTCTGCAGGATATATAAACTCTTGTTCATTCTTGCACGCAACCAGAACTGAGGTTCCAATGCCTGCTCCGTGTGCCATGGATGCCCCCACAGCAGCAAAGGGTGCACTTTCTCACTCTTCCTGGCACAGATTGCAGGTGGAACTCCCTTCTAGCTCTGGCTCATCTTGTCTCCCTCCCTTGTAACCCTGGGCACCACTCTAGGACAACATTAGGGATGCTGTCTGCCAGGTTCCTTCTCCCTGCCTGTCATGCCATGTACATCTAGGTACTTTGTGCACAAATATTATAGTTTCTGCGTTTAATGTCTTACTGCAAATCATGCAGTTAGTGTGTGATATAAACACTGGAGGTTTCCATTTTCAATTCTTTTGTCCTTCCCACTTCCAGGACAGCTCTTCTATTTATTGTTGCTTTTCTTGGTTTACAATGTGCCCCAGAAAACCTGTTCAGCTAGTTTTTCTGTTTCTTTGGTTGATTAACTTTTCTCTTACTAAGCCAGGATCAAGCCTGCTTTCTGGCAGTACTGTTCTGTCTTCTTGTGCTAAACTTTACAATAGGATCAATGAACTGGAGAACAATGGTGGAATATGCATTGTTTGGTGGTCTGACACCTGACCATTACTTTTTTTTACATAAACCTCCCTACAATCATGTAAGTTTTCCTAGAACAATGAATTTAGTATTCGATTTGAAATAAATGGCTGTATCTCTTTGCAGAACATAGGTCTGTAGTTTTTAGTGGCAATCTTAACATATCACCTTAGAACATGTTTAATTTTCTCTTTTGCTGCAGCCCACAGTTTTCATGCCAAGCATTGAATGACAATAATTGGCAAATTCTGGAAACCTGAACAATACTAGTTCATTCCATCGGCATCCTGGCTCTTTATTTTTTGTTTTTTTTTTTCTAAACAGGTTTCTATCCAGGCCATGTTGCTTTGCAAGCCAGAGGGGAGAAGCTGGGAGGGACTTGGATCCATGCCGTAGCAAAGGAATTCTGCCCTAGCAGCTAACAAGTGACACATAAGACTGCAGCTAAAGTTAGGATATTGGAGCTGCACAAAGGTGCTCCCACTTCAAAGCATGGAGCAAAGCAATGTGGAGAGCTCTCTGAGCTCCTGTGCCTCTGGATCCTGGCCGTACTGTTTTCCCAGAAGCCTGAGCTAGCACTTACACAGGAG